>CAEGAE010010707.1:0-106648 GCA_903067095.1 Girardinus metallicus
ACCCTACAATTTTCCTTTTCAAACACAAAAAAAAACAATTGGGGAAGAGAAGGGTTTCTTCTTTTTTTTTTCCCCCCCACAAAAAAAAAAAAAAACCCCCCCCCCCCCCCCCCCCCCCCCCATCTCTGGACCTGTATCACACCCTCAGTGTTGAAAATGCAAGTACAAAAGCTCCACTCAAAGCTCCCCTGGATTTGCATGAGGACAGATGGATGTTTAGCTGTGTGCTATAAATAATTGCAAATTCAAAGATGATCGTACAAATATGCTTTTATGTTTTTGCATTTTTAGGATTGAAGCATCTGAAATTGGCAGGCAGGACCTAATTCTGGCTTTGTGTCTATTCTGAAATCATGCTCTAAAATAAAACAAGCAAAAAACAATCATGCATAAGTGAAGCAGTAATGTGACATATGGGTCACGTTACTACATCTTTTTTATCTTAGAACTTTTAAAGCTTTGCTTTCTTGAGTAAACACTCGCTACATCATTCTTGTATTTTCTTAGTGTGTCCTATAAGTGTGTGTCCATTAGACACCAATGTCCTTGATTTGATAAATACTGTGGTGTTATACGATTCAAAGTCTTGTCCATCGTGATACTCGGAATTGTCCCTTTGCCTCCCCAATGTATCCAAGTAGTTACCACCAATCAGTGCATGCTCAGAGGAAGCAATCAATAAGCATCAAGGCTTACCCAGAATTCTTCTGTCTTTCATCTGGGAAGAGCATGAGACCACTATGGTGGCACTCTTAGGTGCATTTCTGCTGCTTATTGATATTTTGATACCAACCAGAAGGAATCCAATATACAAATGGCTGGAGGCTTCAGACACTGTATGGACCGTGGTGGTTGCCAAGGGTCTGCAAATGTTATTAGAGTGTATGTTTTATAATTCACTTTAGGACTCCCTTCTTTGATATGCCTCATCCATTGCCCCAGAACACCTTCCTCATCTTATAGTTTGATCAGGTGAGGATGACTTTGGCTCCTTATAGGGGACATCCTAGTGCAAGGGCTGTTAAACAAAGCTGATTTAAATGACTGTTGCCCTTCCAGGCCAGCTAATGGTTTGATTCAGCTTTTTATAGTAATGCGATGCATAAGTGACCCAACTGAATCATGCATCATTGGACATTGGCAGCTCTTACTGTTTGCCACGTTCCCAGATGTTCCTCGTGCCACTTGGAGGAGGTCAGAGGATTCTGTCAGCCATAAATTGTGAATTTTAACAGATCTCCATCAAGGACCCATTTGAGGTTCACGGATTAAACTTGAGAATGGGAGGTGACTGCAGTTCTGTAGGACTGCTTGGTACAGCAGAGACTTAAAACAAATAGCTCCATTCCCCAGGGGTATATTTCAGCCGCTGAGTGTCTCTCTTTCAGTTTGTTCACACCGCCAACTGCAACAGGAAGTAAAATAGATTCTGCTTAAAGGCTCTACAGAGAAACTGCATAAACTACCAGCGACTGCTTCACAACAGGTCTTATCGAACAAGAGATAGATTGATCAGAGTTGATGCAGATCTGTATTTAGGACCTATGCAAGCTAAAGACAAGAGCAAATCAATTCAGAGTGCTGCAACCGCAGTAAACCGTTAAATCTGTTTAATTAATGTCCTCCTCAAGACTTTTTTCTAATTACACGACTGGTTTCGTTTTCAAGCTTTTCATCATGAGTGACCTATATTTATACACCCAGTGAGTGGCACACAAAGTGTCTGTGTATCTAACAGGAAATGGGAAACAGGCAAATAAACACACGTAAAAGGATAACTTCCTGCCGCATTTTCCCCCCATATCCGCTTAACAACCTACTGAGCTTCTTTTTCTTCCCAGAGAAAGTCGTCTGCCGATAAGAGGGGGCTGCTGTTTAATTGCTCCCATGTTGTGTTGCCCTTAGGCTCACTAGTTTCACCGTGTTGCTTTTAAGTTTGTATGCTGATGTGCAAGCATGCATTTGGGGGGTCAGTCAGGTCTTCGTGACGCTGAAGGAGCACTGCGACTGAAGTTGCCAGCACCCGCTCCCTCAGTGTCTGCTCTGCTTTCCCTAAACAATGTTCCTGTATCCAGTGACATGGCCTACAATCCTACATTCAGACCTGACTGCCTGAGGGACGGATTATTCACACTGCATCTGCAGCGCTGTCAAGTCAGGCACGACCCCACGCACGTAATGGGACAATTACTTTTTTAAAATAAATCCTATGAAGAGGTGAACCCTTTTTCGTTATATATTCCATGTACAGAGTGAAATATCTCGGGTGTTTGTTAATTTTGATTAGCAGCAGTTTCTTGGGATACATTTGCACAAGACTGCTGTATGGAAACTGTATTTTTGGATGTATTTTGGGGAAAAGTTTCTCGTTTAGACGGCAGAACCAAGACACTGTGAATCGGACGTAGTTGTCATGACAACGTCTACATGGCGCTGGGATTTTTAGCATGTCATCAAAGCACGCATGTGTACCTGTAGCTTCCACCTCATTTAGAAATTAAGAATTCATCTCTGATGAACAAAGTGTTTACGTAACAAATATATATTCCTTTTCAGAAGTTGTGTTAAACTGAAAAGGTAAAGTAGCACAACACAGCACAAAGCTACCCACCATTTTTTTTTGTTTATCTGCCCATTCATGTGAAGAGTGAATCCTCAAGCCCTTTGTTCTCTGCATTTTCACTTTTGCACCTGTGGAGGCGTATCCATGATATAGGTTACAAATCAACAGAAATAAGCTTTTGAAATGTGTCACTTTGTTTGTGTTGAATATAGAATGTAAAGGGTTTTACTTTAATCGAATTATTGAAATAAATTACCTTCTCAATTACATTTTAATTAATAGAGACACATACTATATGCATAAGGTAATTTGGTGCACCATGGTTTAAACAAACAATTTCAATATCCCTAAATCTTTAGTTACATCTTTCTGTTGGCTTGAAGTTGTTGTTTTTGACACAAAACTGTTCCCTCCATACTTGTGGCTGCACACTGCCAGTTAGCTGGCTGAATAAAGGTGGCTGCACTTTTCCATCACTTTCACAAAAAAATGTGGCTGTGCTGAAATAGTTACTACTGAAAGAAACGCATCCATGGTATGAAACCTAAAGAAGTGCCACCCATCACTTTTTCTTTTAGTGAAGGAGCTGTTTTAAAATTATAGTATATAATCAGGATATAGCAGCTGCCTGAGCTGATATCCTGACTAATTAATCAGCTAATGTAAAGCTGCTAGTCCTTGAGGGGTTCTGTATAGGGAAAAATGATGCAGACAATGAGTTCATGTTATACATTTTTTGTTTTAAAACTTTGTGTAAATACCATGCCATTAAAACAATGGCATTTTTATTTCAGGTCATCATACTATGGGGAATCTCATATCGGCCCATGTCTAAATGTGACTCCTCCACTTGGTGAACTTTGCATCTTTACGGGCCTGCAGTCTTTTACTAAACTACCTTACCCTGAAGCACAGGGGCTGTAAGGATAAAGAGATTAATTTGCAAACACAAGGTTTTATTCACACACATGGAGGGTCACTTTATGTTGAGTGCTGTGCTTTAGAAGGTTCACAATAGAACTGACCTCGAGTGTTTTTGTGCACCGTTATGAAAGCCAATAATTCATCTGTGTGCATGTGGGGTGGAACTTGACTTGAGCGTTATGAACTCCGTGTGAAATTCCTTCTGCATATTGATCAAGCCCACCATTCGTCCAATTAGACCAATGAGTGAGTCGTCTCCTGCTGAAATGCTCTGTCAGCCTCTGGCACTCCTTATAAATAGACACAAAGACAAATCTGTTTAATGCAGCATTTGAACTTGTGGCCTCTCAGAGATGTTCTCACCTTAACACACTTCCTCCTTAAGGCTGCCCTGCTGGTTCAATTTTCAGTCATTGCTCAAGGAATTACCAAATAGTGAACCTTTGTGTGCTTCCCGCTATTGTGGTTTTAGGAGGGGTGTGCGATGGGGATGACTGTAATGAGGCGAAATAAAAAGGAAAACTGCAAAACGCAGCATAAAATATTCAGTGTTCCTTATTAGCCTACAGATGGATGACAAGCGTTTATGACGCAGAGTGTTTTTAGCTAAGAGGCAAGGGGAGCTCAGCTGATGAGGTGATGATCAATCAATCTGGAACCATTCAGACAGAGAAGGCTCTCATAAATCCATTACTGCTCCACTGCCTGCGAAACAAAACGAGCAGCAGAATACAACTGCGGAAGTGACCCCTCTCACAGCTGACACACAAAGGCTTTAAATGGGACAACAAAAAAGGTGGTGTTTTGTTGTTGGACATTTGTCCTGTGTAGGCTACCAGTCTCGCCTATTTCCTGTGTGTGTTAATAGTTTGCCACTCATTCACTGTCTGGGTTACTTACCTCCCATGGGGGTCACTTCTAAAAGGCTGGGTTTGGTGGGAAGAAGTCAAGGATATCAGGCTTACATTGCTGGAGTTACTGGTCACAGGGTTTGGCTGCTGCAGTTTAATCTCCTCATAAAAGCATTCGTACACTTGGCCTTGATATTTCTCCGCGCCCCCACCTTGCAACTGGCTTGACACCGAGTGACAAAAGTAAAAGCATTGTTTGACAGGAGTCGCTGCTGAAACAGTTAATCACTTATGTTTGAACTCCATGGAGGGAAGAGGAGCAGGAAATGTATCAGAGCACACGCCCAAGTGTACCATCCACAGCTGTGCATCACTTCCTTCTTACCCACTGGTGGTCATGTGCTTTTTTTTTTTTTGTATTGTAGATTATTATTTGGCATTCTTATGTGATTGCGGAGAAACAGTGAATGAGGGCAAAGATAAAATGAGCTTCAAAACAGGATTTCATAAACACCCATATATCGGGGCACTCATGATCACTGATTTTTAGTGAAGGTGCTCTTTGTATCGCTAAACCTGGGGAGACGGGTGTCAAAGGTCAGGAGCTGCACCTTTTAATGTTTTCTGTTCTTTGGACTTTTAAGGGCATAAATAATTACTTTTTAAAATTTTATACATGGATGTAAAACGTATTATTTAACAAAAAAAAGGCTTGAACTTATCACAAGGCAACCAGTTGTTCAGAAAGAATTGTAATAAGTGCGGCGCACCAAACTTTAGCATTTCATAGCATCCAGCTCAAATTTTTGAGCATTTTCAGGTAGACATTCTAATTTCTGCTTGGGTTCTGACTGGTGTTGGTTCACTCATGTTCTTGGGTAGTACTTCCTTTTCTCCCAACCGTAGTAGTGGTTTTATAAGTGCTGTGTGGCAGTAAATGGAAGCAGCTGAAAGTCACATTTTCCCCCACAAAATCCTCCTCTTAGTCTTGTGAAGCTATAGTTGCAGTATTAGCTGTCAAAATGTAATTTTAAGGACACCTAGTCATGACAAGTAAACTCTTTAAGTCTGTTTACAGTTAATTTTCTCACAGGGTCATGTCATTTTGTCTTGAAAAGCCACTTTAGTTCATACAATCTGCTTTACAGTATGCTGTTCACTTGGCTCATGAAACTCAGCTACTTAAACTAGATCTAGGTCTTTAGGGAAAGTAACTGTGCTCACTATCTTTTTTTCCTGTGTTTCTCATTAACCAGAAAACTGTTAAACAAATTCCCCTTTGAAAAAGTTCCATTTGTCAAGATATCAGTAAAGGTGCTTAGAGCAATCTGCAAATGTGCTATAACATTTATTGAAGACTTAGTTTTAGAGAAGGGAGGCTCTAAAGACAATTTTTGTGTCAGAACAGCATGTCTAAAAGTAATATTGCAAACAATGGAAAGACGTATTATATTCAACCTTTTAAGATTTTAGATTTCCTGACCATAGAATACAATTAAATTTGCAGTTTTTTTTCATATGTCCTTTGGATTTGTTGGTGAATATTATAAGGAAGCTAGAACATATGTGTGTATTGGAAACGGTCAACTTTTGCATGCTTTTGCTCCAAATGTTTAAGTTGCATCAGCAATCTTTTGACGGACTTCTCCTGATTCAGTGCATCGGTACTCCCAAATGGTGTGCTGCTGTTGCAGAATGACTTCCTGCAAGGCCGCTGGTGAACTATCCACACTTCCTGTTCGCTTCCTGCTTTGTGAGCTGTTGCTGTTGACATGATTCAATATGTGACTCGGAGGAAAAACAGACCGGAGAACAAGCCTCGGGCCTTCACTTGACTGAAACTGGACAGTATGCATTCCGAGTGTGACTAGCGAGCTCACTTCATGTTATTTTAAAACTCCTCTTTTAAACACTTTTCTCCTCTCTTGTTCATGCTTGTTTACACAGTCTGGGAAAATAATGTGTGAAACTGTAACCAAAGTAATACATTTATTTGCTCAGCCCCTCTTATTTAGTCCTTGAACATTTAAACACAGACACAATCGCTCGGATCTGTATTTATTTGAATGCACTCATTTGAATTTAGAAAGGAATGAATGGTGCTTCAGTGTCTTTCAGCATTTGTATTTTACTGTTATCATATATCATATACCTCTAAAATAGCCATGTTTATCATTATTTATGCAGCTTGGGCTCAAGGAAACCCTTTTTGGTGCTTGTGTGGCCAAAACAAATAATAATGGACGTCCTTGTGTTGTCGTATTCGCGGGAAACAATAAATGCTTTTCTTTTAGTGTCCTTTGAAGTTTGCATATTTTGATAAATCATGTGTGTGTTGACATTGTTGTGGTCATTTGGAGATCACAAGGGGCTCTGTGTGTGTGTGTTGAGGGGGGGAAGGGGCTCATCTGTAGCTCTTTAAACAGAGCACCTCTTGGGTGAGTGTAGACAGAGGACACAGTGTGAATGAGTCTGATGTCACTGCAGGTCTTTGTGCGCTCTGCTGAGCTTGCACACACATACAGAGACTCGTAAAAGAGGATGCGGTTCAGGCTATAATTTTTAAATTGTGTAGAGAAGAGATGTGCTTGGAGTGCATTCCTTTTGTTGTCTTATTTCCATAAACTGCTCCTCGTATGTTAAAAGAGAATAATGCTTCCTTGATTTTTAGCCAGGCAAGCACAAGGAAGAATGAGGTGGAGATGCTGAGGAGGACGGTGGGCAGAGGGTTGGAGAAGTGAGGGGGAAAAAAGAGCAAGTGTCTTGTCCTTTGTCAAAAGGGTTATTGTAGCGAGCTAATATGAAGTGCCCATGTGTGCGCGTATGAATAATTTGAGTGCAGCTGCACGTGTTTGCTATTTTCCCGGAGAGAGAAGTAGAGGCAGCGGGATGGAAGCCCTCAGGTGTGTCTAGACTATAAAGTATTTATCTACTTCCCTGTTTTAATGCCAGCAACCGTTTTGAAATAAAACATCTCATTGTGCTCTGCTTTTACTTTCTGCAAGTTTATAACTAGAGCCTTATTTCTTCTTCACATAGACACAGTGCACTTTTTGTTGGACTCTGTTAGGTCGATATTAATTTACAGTGTGTGTATGTTGTGACCAGCTGGCCCACGATCACCTCCACCATTAAGTAGCTTAATCACAGCTGGTGTCCATTTGTCTTTTTACGTGTTTTTGTGTCACGTCTTTGAAAGAAAAATAGGAGTCAGCAGAAAAATTATATCTTCAAAATATTACGTAGTTATGGAGTGCAGGTCTTTGCAAAAGTATTCAGACTTGGTTTATTTAGTTTTTGTTTCAAATGAGAACCGTAAGCCCTGGTGTTTTTTAAAAGGAATCGCATCTTATGCCTTTATTTAACCAGATTAAAACTCTGTCAGATCAAAGAAGCCAAATAAATCTGGAAAGGCCAACACACAGTCGTTCATTACTGTGAAGTGGAAAGAAACGGTTGCACGGTTTTCAATATTTTCACTTTGCAAATTGAAAAAGTGTAGTGTGCATTTTTATTTATGTAGTTACCTTGAATTAATACACTGTTCAGCGACTATACTCTAAATACCACATTTCATTTTTGATACATCTCCACCACCTTCACACAACTAGAAACAGACAGTTTTGCCCATTTATTGATGATAGTAAAATAGCGGAAGCTTATTTTATGCTTTGTGTTTGAATAGCAATTTTTACGTCTTGAATTGTTGATTTGATTTAGCTCTAGAAATATTTTAGATCCATGTATCCTCTTATTATTTCCGACTCTCTTCCTTGTTCCTTTTAGAAAAAATGCATGATACTGCCACCACCATAATGAAAAAAATTAATGGTTTTATTTGATTTGGTCATCTTCTTTTACATGTTTATTGTCTCTCCTACATGGTCTGTGGCAAACAGAAGGTTTTCTGCCTTCTTTTTCTTATCACTCTTCAACAAAGGACAGATTTTTGCAGTCATAACGGATAAGATTTTTCCAGGTGATCACATCACTCATGTTATGTTTTAGTTCCAGTTTCAGATTAGCCTCCATGAAATTTGTTTACCAGATGGACATTGTAGATCCAGTTATTTTCTACCTCCTGTTGAATAAATGTCTTCTGTCATCATGTTCAAAAATTGCACATGTAAATGATTTGTTCTTTTCTTTGGCCCTTTAATTCTTTAACAAAACAGAATGTGAAAAAGATGAATGCTTCTGGAAAAGCTCCAAGTTTAAGAATGAGACAAGAGGAATTTAACTGACTTTTCACCTGGCCCAACGCAAGCCTGTAGGAGTAATTGGCATAATATCTAGGGAGCTTAAAACTGTAGGACCTATTGTTAAGTCAGAGTGACTCCTTTGTCACTCCGTTACATCATTGCATCATTATTAAGTGGTGCAGTGAGGAAATCGGTGGTATTTGAAATGACCAGTGAATGTTGACAACACTTTTCAGTGTGGAAGTTGTCACTGCAGAAGAAAAACAGAAAGTTTGGTGAGTTTTGTCATTCTACTCCTTTCCAATTTCTGTTGCAGATTTAGTGGTTTCGACCAAATTTGAAAAATAGTCTAGCAATTACTAATTTAGTTAATTTCTTTTTCGTAAAGGTTTTATTGGTTCTGGCGGCCTTTATTCGATAGTAAATTGACAGGAAAGTGGGTAGAGAAGGGCCGCAAAGGTCATCAGGACAGGAATCGAACCTGCGACAGCCACATTGAGGACTATGTGGGTTGTGCTTTACCCCTGCGCCACCACAACAACCCATTTAGCTAATTTCTTACATGTTTTCCTATAGTAAGACAAAAAAAAACGCTAGAAATATTTTTGATTTTGATAAATATATGTACATATTTATTTCATTTCTCTCTTTAATAAGTATTTCTTAGGCTGCACTCATTTTAGATTGATTTATTACATATGTTTGCTGTATTGGAAGGAATGCATATGTTTCTGCAGATATCTGACATAAAGGTTCACATACCTACAGACAGAGACAAGCTGGCTGAATGCATTAGCACTCAAAGTAAATGCTGTCTGACAGTAGGAGGCAGGGTGGGTGGTAATGTTAACCAGCCCTCAAGGGAGCCGTGCCGACGAGCAGAGTCATGGTAGCAGTCTGCTGCTCTACTGTATTTGTTGTACGTTTAACAAAGGCATCTGCTCCCAGTCTTTCCCATACTGGATTTGTTACCTTCAATTTATTTGTCTAACATCATCACAGTGTGGTGGCTTTGGTGGAATTTTCTTGGCTCGTTCAGGATTCAAATCGCCTGTTAAAGCTAAAAGAACTTTCTTTTAGCTTTAAATTTGCAACTTTACTGCTACACTTCCTTGTCCTATGCTTAACCAAATGAATTTAAAATGCATCATCCGAGAATTTTTAGCTGGGGATGCAAAGTCAGGATTTGCATGCATTCTAAGGACAGTAAACCCTGGATAGACGACCTCAGGCTGTGAACATCCATTTTGTATCATATTAGTAATGACTTGTTTTAAATCTTAGATATTATTAGATTTTTTTTTCTGTTTGATCTATCAGTTTTTCCTTACTCTGTGGAATATGTCAAAAATATCTTCTCTCCTTTAGTTTTTTTCTTTTTAGATGGCTGAAATTTGTTAGAATCAAGCTCGGATAAATACTTACTGACCTTGACAACACTGTCTAGCATGAAAATGTAGGAGAGGAAGCTAATTTGATTCTTTGTCACGCCTCCACCTCCCCCATGTTGCAGCCGACAGAGCAGATGAGACGGATAGGAAGGGGGAGATGAGGAAGGGGGAGTTGGCTGAGGAAATGGGGTGAGGATTGACCCAGAATTGGTTCTTATGATGCGTGCTGATGTAGTCTGGTAACAATGAGCTGAAACTGACTGATGGATGCTTGTATTTGACTGCATTTGTATAGACAGGGTGTATTCCTTCCTGACTGGCACAGTATCTGTTGCTCTACTGTTTTAGCATGAGCAGTGCAAATGTATTTAAAATAAAATGTTCAAGCAAAGACAAAAAAAAAAACAAAAACAAAAAAAAAACATCTCGTGATAAGAACCTTCAGGGTAATTACTCTGACAGGAAATCAAGGCAATCTTTCTTGGCTTTGGTTTTTTTAATCTCTTGCCAAAATCTATCACAGTGAGGCTTCCCACATGGTCTGTTCCATACAGCACTGTCCCAATTTAGTAGATCTTTTCTGCAATAGTTGAGGATATTTTAGATCTTTTGGTCTCAAAGTAAACACAAACATTTAGTCCATATAAAAATAGACTATTACGAACAGTTAAAAAAAACATGGTTGTGGATTTCAACTTTAGATTTTTAAAAACACTTTCTTTTTGAAGATCAATTGTTATATTACTTATAAATATATCTTTTTATTTATCTGATACCTCTTGAGGACTTAACTTGGCTCTAGGCTCCAGAAAATGTAGGACAACTCTCTCTGAAGTCTGGCTCAGATTGGGAAATGTTCATGTTAATTTCCATGAACCAGTTTGCCCACTTGTTCTCCAGAGTTTGATACTGGATGTTAACAAATCCAGTCAAACCAATGTTCAGAGGGTATGTGAGTCCAGCTCTCTCTCATCGCCGATTACCGATTGGCATCATTGCCTCTGGCAGCGGGGTCACTAGCCTGCAAGGATCATTTGATAGAGAGGGATAACATGAAAGAGGAAAGGAGAACTGCATACTCTGTCTGTGTTTAAGAGTGAATAAAATAATTAAACTAAGGAAGGTGCGGCATAGAAGATGGTGATTAGGAGTGTTTTGTTTCCAGGTCCGTCGTTTTATTTTTGTTTTTTAGTACACTACTAACTCTCCATCCAGATAAGGACACTATTGGGGCCAATAGGTGGTAATAACATCCACAACTATGAACCCAAAATATGTAGGTATGTGGTTATGATGAGGTTCCAGGTCAGTTCACCCTGTTGCCACTTCTTTGTCCCCCTGTTGATACTTCAACATCTCAAGTAGATTTGCTGGAAGTCGATACTTTGGCTAAATTGTTTTAAAGGGAAGGTATTATGTATTTTCCAGGAACATAGTGCCATTTTCAATCAAATAACTGTATTGCCTACAGTTGTTATGAAAATTATATAACTTTACAAAATGGCTTCAAAACTCTGTCTAATGCCTTGTAATTGGGCTTCTGTCTCTTTAAGAATCTCCACCCCCTTTTGGCACTCCCACTTCAGTACGTCATCACAAGAATGCTTCTCCATGTCGTTCATTTAATGCCGTTTACAACCGTTCTTAGAAGCGCTGTAGTTTGAGTGAAAAGCTCAGACATGCAGATCCACCAGGTATTTGCTGCTGCCGCTAGTCTGGTGGAGCTGTGTGGGGGGAAGTGGGGGTGGGGCGGGAGTGCTGTGTGGGGCCGGATCTTAGCTGGGGTTTAAAGCTCCATAGTGCAGCATTGGACAAATTGGTGGCGCTTTGCATGAGTGGGTATCAAGGCACTGCTGTTTCTTAACTCAGTATGCCTGGCAGTTGTCAGGTCAGGATGTGGCGAATCAAACTGAACAAAAAAAATGTCCCCAAAAAAATCTGTGTGCAGACAAATATTTTTGCACAACTTTTAATATTTTCCTCTCATTTGTGCCTGCCTAAACCAATCATATACCATTATAAAACTGATGCCTTTATGTTTGTTCACCTCTTCAGTCGTCCTTGAATTTACCTTGTTGCTTCAGATTGAAAAACCAAATTCAGTGCTTCCAAAATTGCCTTATTTTAATTAGATTAAAGCATTTTACAGAATGGCTTCAGGGCCACCTTGATTATAAATGAATGAATGGGAGATTTTCACTCATTCACTTTCCGTATGCTGAAGCAACATAAGAAACTCTGAATGTGAGCGCTGTACCACTTGGCCTGTGGCCCGTTACCCTGCTGTGTTATCGGGTCAGCGGGAAGCGCTGGAAGCTGAAGTGAGACACAGATTTTGGAGTGAACGTCCAGCTACCATAAGCCTGAGTGGCAGAGAGCATCCTGCTATTTCACTCATGCACAACACTTAACTGATTACAATAAGAGAATAGCTCGGACGTTATGGGAAGAGTGTCTGCGATTGATTGCGATGGCTAGAGCATCGAACAGAAGAGAAGGTGGACTGGAGAGAAAGAGTCCACTGATGGTTTTATGTGCTGATTCACTGCAGTTTGCTGATCCAGAAAATCAATGTCAGCACTGATTAAATGGGCAACAGCACAGAAATGCCTACTGTAGCTCAATAATCCGAAACTTTTAGCTGCACTGTGCCGGGACCTCTTTGTCAGATGGCAGGAAATTGGTGTTAACACTATGATAAATAGTTTGGACCTTTAAGATGCCAAGAGCTTCTAATTTCTGTATTCAGAATACTAATTGCGGAAGTTGAATTTGTTATGGAAGCAAATTGAGCTATTCAGATACTGACATAGTGCTAATACGGATTAGATCAGAGATGTCTGAAAATTAGGTCAGTAAGTGACAGGAATTTTTTTAGAACCAAATACTTACAAAACTTTGAATCACACCAGCTATAACAGCTATATTTGATATTTTTCTTTAAATTATTTGATCACAAACAATGCTTGCATTTAGCTTGAACCACAAAGTATTCTCACAGTCGAGTACTGCCTCAAATGGGGATTAAATGTAGTACACTGAAACAGATTTAGCTTTTAAATAATTTTTAAACATGTGCTTTTGCTCAATTTTACTCATGTTTCAATTAGCTTTTACCAGATTCTCTGTCCATGCTGAAGAAAAGCTTCTCCACATCATGATGCTGCCGGTACCGTGTTTCACACTGAGGGTGATGTGTTCAGGGTGATATTCAGTGTCCTTTTTTAAGGTTTTGTATTTACATTTAAAGATGGAATGGGCTTTGAACTACCCTCTGCCCATCTGATCTCTTGCTTCCTCTCCCCTTCCTGCTCTCATTCTTCCCTCTTAGTCATTTTGTTTCGACCTTAACAGCCATTGGTCTGCCTCTTCTCCATCCATTCCCGCTCCACCGGGCCTCTCTCATTTCATCCCAGAGTCACTGATATGCCCAAAGCTCCCAACCCTAAATGGGCCAGGGTAATTTCCTGAGTTTCTGAGCTTTTCATGTCAAACATGCAGCAACCTTCTTAAATTCCCATTGCAGCCATCCTCTTGTGTCCTTATTTTCGTTCTCTCAGGCTCTTCATTGTGGCCAAGGCAGATACAGTATGAATGCAAAAGAGAGGTAAATTGTTTAGAGAACATTGTTTGATTCCACCTTTACACCTTTTTAGAGGTTTTGTATCGGTTTGTGTGAACAAAGGGTGTCCACCTTCAACGGTGTCTTTGTTGAATGTAGATCCCTCATCCCTTTCCACCGACATTTAGTGCCTTAGCAATCACATTTTAGTTCTCTGTACCTGGTAAGGTGGCAGCTGTGGTATCTGGATCAGTTTAAAGTCAAGAGAAGCATGACGCATTTGAGGTTTTTGCTAGGAGAAAATCGAGTCAAGACAAATTCTGGATTAATCATAACCCTGTTAGATTATTTGACCAACATGTTTCTTCTGACTGGAAATAATATCAACATTTTGGAGTGGCCTTGCCAGGGTTCTGACATGAATCTGATAGAGAATCTGTTGAGGGAGCTAAAGATTAGGGTGATAGTAAAGAGGACATCCAGACCCAGCCACATGGAGCTCATCACAGAAAACAAATCATTTGAAATACTGGTGGAAAAGGGGGTGAAAAAAATTCATTGATTAGTAAAAAATTTAGAAATAATTTTCAAGAAGACAGTTTTTCCTAAAAAATTCCTTTTTTTAAAGCACATTTGTTTTACCGTTAATACCTCTTTTGCAATGTCTTATGTTCTGGGAGATGCTTGTGTTATTTCATGTCAGAAATGAGTTTCTTAGTTGAGAGAAAATAACTAAATCTAAATCCGTCTGGCGGGTAAATAAAATGATGCTTAACTGTATGCTGTTGGACAGGGAAAAGGATTCAGAGTGTGGCTCCAGGCTAACTTCTCTGCTCTGGTTGAATTGGTGCACCACCTCATATTTTCTGCTTTAATGGTCAGATTTTTATCATTTTCCATATACAGATGGTCATGTAATTGACTTCTGCTGCAACAAATGTGCGGGTAAATGTTTCTTTATTTTAGCTATAACAATCAAATGTTCAAAATCCTTCATTTTGTCCAGCTGATCCTATAAAGTGGTGATCATTAAAGTCCACCCATAATCTCCAGCTTATCTGAGGGGGGCAGGGTTGCAGAGCCTGGAGGGAAAGCCAGACCTTCCTCCACAGTGAATAAAACAAATAGTCCTTATATTAAGCTGTCCTTTGTGTTTTTACTGATTCTCTCAGTAGCATTTACACTTTGTATATCCTCTGCCGCAGAGATTATGTCCCAACCTAGAAAAAGTGGTTGCATTTAGTATTCTTTTGTGTGAGAGAAGAAAATACAGATCAAAGTACCTAAAATGATTTGATACACCAGCACAAAAAAAGCAGTAAATTATTGGAGATTGTTGACCATTTTGCAGCTAAATTGCTCTGGAGCCTTTAAGAGTACCCAGATATGACCCATAAACATGCTGGGTAAAATATAAACTCCATGCAGAAAGACTCCCAACTGTTAGGCAAATGTGAGAACCACACCACAACCATGTAGCCCAGGAGCTAAATGCGCTGACTCACTTAAAACTTAAGTTTATAATTCCAGTCAACATTTCGGTCTCTGCTAGCTAAATTACTGCAAGGGATTAGTGTAAAGAGAAAAGGTTCATGGGGTCATTTTTAAAAAAAATATTTTCAAGGAGGTCTGTTTTGCTCTTCACAAAGGTGAACTTCTTTGAAAGTATGTGCATGAAGTTATCTTTTTCTGGTTGCCACTTGACATGAGTTTGACGTGCTTATACAGCAGAAAGATAAGAGCCAACTGGGTTTGGAAAGTCAGAGAGCACTCAGACAAGCTAGGAACATTTTCAATTTTGTTAGGTGTTTTTTTTTTTCACCTTTATTTCCCACCTAAATTCAGTTTCTTAGTGTTAACAATGCTTCATGCCATCTTTCCATGTAAAGTTTTCATACTTTTCATGATACGGTTGTCGGAAGTCAAATGCATGGTTGAACATACAGATATTTTGTAATTCACCATTTTTTCATCCCTATGTGGAGAGAGCCAAATGCAGTCAGTTGGCGTAATCCTTGTCTGAGATCTGATGACAAAGCCCTATTCTGAGGTATGGCACAGGCAAACTGAACACAACCAGATGGACATGTGTTCCTGTTTATGTAATCTCTGTGGTGCTGGGTAATCTGTCAGAAAAAAAAAAAAAAAACTCTTTCTGCTCAGTAAACCAAAATTAAAATACTGAGCCTGGAAGACTCTTTCAGGTGATCATTGTTACGTCATTGTTACTGGGTTGGATTATGAATGTACACCCATCAAACAGGCTGCATCAAAACTAAAAACTCCCAGTTTTGTGCCTATAACCAACAGCAGGTACTTTGAGGCATTTTTGAAATAGATATTATCAGGTTTTTTGCTGTGAAGCGTAATTGGTGGGCTAAAGTAGGGAGCTCATAGAGGTCTCCTCCAGTGTAGTTATTGGTACAATTTAACGGTAAAAAAAAGAAGTCGGCATTGCAGGAAATTATAAAAAAACATCCTTTTCTTGAAGTTTTGTTGAATTGATTGTCCTTAAAGCAATTATGGCTAACATACCTTGAGTGCATTGCGATTTTTTTTGCATATCTTTGAGTGTCAGCTGTTCAATAAGCACTTTCATTGATGAGTTCTCCTTTTAATATTAAGTTGATAAATGGCTGTGTCATGCTTCATTATTATTTGGCAGCATAAGACTGCAAGAGTTTATTAGGAACCAAGACTGTGGTGTTTCTGTAGAGACAACACCCAAGCAGCTGACTGTGTGGTGGAGCTGCGGTGGAGTCAAAGCAGCAGGGATCCATCATGAAGGTGCTTGGAATGGTGGCTGCCACAAACAAGTGATGACAGGCCTGGAATTAAAAGGAGAACACCTCAAAGCACATTAAGTTTTCTCAGGAAAATCATTAGACTCTGGCTTTGCATAGTTTGTATCACATTGAACAGAAATGGGTTGTGAAAAAACAAACTGTCATTACTGAAGGTGTCTCAGAATAAAAACAGCAGTAAATGTTATAGGTTACATTATTATGAATGATAATAAACACTCTAGACATTTGAGCTTTTTATAGTTTATTTGCCCCTTTCAAATCATGGTTCCTCTGAAAAAAATACAACCACAAACTTTTCAGTACTGATCACTACGTCATTCACATCATGCAAGTTTATCCGCAACCTGGCTTTCCAAATCTTTTAAATGCTCCCAATACAAGCAAAGTTGTTCTACAGGGATCAGAGGTGTAGCGGTGGTGGGCTGACTTCAACAGCCACCTGCACCAGTTTTTGACATCAACAAGCTGAACACGTAGATCACGGATTGAAAGAATGACCTGAAAAGAGGTATTGACTTTCTTTTACCTGACTCTCCAGAACAAACCCCTCCTTTGTGTCAAACTTCCTGTTCTACATGCTAAGCACTGAGTGAAAATATGAATAAGGATAATGATGGGACGAAATGGAAGCATGCTTTGCCTCGCAAGGCTTAAAGTGGAGCTAATGGATTTTAAGTCTGTTCTCTAAGAAATATGTATGAATACTTCTTACTGCCAACTTTCTTTTCATTGAAAACATAGAAACACTAAGGTTTTATAAAAGCAAGTGACATAAAAATTATGTCACAATATGGTTTAAGAATTAACTTTATTATGGGTCTAAAGCAAAAATCAAGGTTTATTTTCTTTAAACATCACTGTTGAATTGAATGCAGCTCCATGTATGGCATGAGTGAAATACAAGAATCAAAACAGCTGCAGCTGCCCTGCAAACTGCGAACCAATGCTGCTTTGGCTGCGGCCAAATAGTTTTCAGTACAGCTGAAAAGAACTGGTCCACAATCTTCCTGCCAATGCACATTGTACCATGATCATCCTCCTGCTACATAGAAATGTGTATACAGTCTTCTGTCTGTGGAACAGACCTCCTGGTTGTTGTGAAGGTTACACGCCTCCAAAGTGTACATGGTCTGGTTACTTGGAGAGATTATCAGAATGTATAAGTTAAGAGCAAATCTTAAAGGACTTGCACATCATCTGTAGATCTTAAGTTTTAAATACCTGTTACTAACAAACACAAAAATCAATCCCAATCTTCTGGCCTTTGTAGAGATAGTTGGTTGTCTTTACAGTGGCGTTTTTGAATATCTTCTTTTATCGGTGTATATATTTACAGTGAATACAGATCGCATGCTTTTATTGTCAACCTGTTAGCTCAACGCTTCCTGGATTGCAAACAAACTATAGAGGTATCTGTCAACAGCTTTTCTGGATGTGCTGCGGGATCAAAGTGGGTGGACTGGGTGTTTGTATTTTAAACAGTTGAGCAGACACAAAGAATTCAATGTGTTTTCTTTCAAGAGCAGGGAGGCATTTGATTATTAGAAAGAAAGACAGCCAGAGGGTGAGGAAATGAGAGAGAGAGCTAAAGTCACAGTGTTGGAGAGGCTCTCTTGTTATCAGAAGGAAGACGAAAGTGGAACAGGCCCTTTAACTCCCTCTGCTATTCAATCTTTTGTGCTGCAGTTTTCATTGGCAGTAAACCGAAGCTTAGCTGAAAACAGTGTGAGATGTGACGATGGACAAGAGCACAAAGCATTAGGCACTTTGCTGTGCAGCGATTGTAAAGTCGATATCACAAATAGCAGAGAGAAAACTGGAAGTGAGTTATTTTAAAGAGTTATTGAGGAAGAGAAGATGTTAATCCTCTTAAAAACAACAAAAAAGGGTCGCGCTAAAGACGTAAATGGAGAGTTGCTTCCTCTGCTGGCTCTGTGCCAGAGGAGAGACAAGAGAGGTCTGAAACACTCACAGCTCCAGTGAATACTATTAACTGTCACTGTGTGCGTGTGTGTGTGTGTGTGCGCGGGGGTGTGTGGGGGTGGGTGTGTGTGTGTGTGTGTGTGTGCTGTGCCTTTACTGAAGTGTTTACATTAGGGAAATGAACTGTGGCTATCTGGTCTTGGAGGTTGATTGAGCATGAACACACAAAATTGCCAAGACACACACATACACACACATAGGGGAAAATTGTACTTACTTATTATTGGAAGTGATCACACAGGCTGATTTTTATTGGCTATGTGGTTACACACCCCCACTCCCATCCCTCAGTTGTGTAGTAGACTTGTCATTTGGATGGGGCTATTTTCTGGAATGCAGATGGATATCCTGCCAGCACTTGTGCTACAGCAAAGAATAGTGCAAAAATGGATGTGGTAGCTTATTAGGATTTGTAGGTCACAATTTAAAGGCCATGAGAATTATAATGAATCGGTAATTAAAGCTCTGCTACTTAAATGGAAAAATACATCAAAATATTGATACTTTTAGTGACTTGGACATATATTTATTATTCCTGTTCTTATTTGCACATCACCAAATTAGCATTCTCTCTTTTTAATTAGCCAAAAACCATGTAAGGGGGATTATTTTACTATTTTACTGTTTAAATGAAATGAGGCATTTTGTTTTGTTGTTGAATCAATAGGCCATCCAAATTGCTGTGTTTGTGGATGTGTGAGGTCCTGATGTTTTGTGGCATCCTTCTTGCTGACGCGTCAAGTTTCAAAAAGCGGTTGGTTTTAGCTTATGGCACATTCCAATCTCAATATTCTTGTAAGGCCAGAAATCCCATTACTTTTGAAAAGCAGGATTGTGATGAGAAAAGTTGAGTTTTCATGACTCTGTATTTTGAAGAAACCTGCTGCCTTGTTCATGTTTCAGGTAACTTTACTTTGTGTCACTGAACATCAATGCACTCGAGGTTGATATAGCAGTTATCTATTAGTATTTCTGAAGACCAACCTGAGGTACTTAAACCTTTTTTATGTTAGGACCCAAAAGATGAGAACAGATTGAATTATATAGCCTCAATTTCTGTCTCTCCTGTTTTATTGTATGTATTTATGGTGACTTGGACTAATTTTAGCATCAGATGTTCTTTATTGATTGTGTGGTCTGAGTCTGGTTGGTTGTGCACATGCAAGATCAATGCTATGGATCTATTCTTTTGTTGCTGGAGCTGTCTTAAACACTCATCCAGCTGAGCCCTTGTGCTGGTTGATTACTGAAAGCTGTTAGTTCTTCATCCCATAGGCCATCTGATGGGATCTCATTGCCATGTATGTGTGCATTTTGTCATTTGTTCACAATGATATTAACTGTTGATTAGCTTTTGCTTATAGTAGTTAATTTTGAATCATTCCTCATGTCTTTGTTTTGCCTGGAAGGCACCCAAACTCCAGGGAACAGTAAATTGTTTCTCTAGATAAAGAAGCTATTTCAGATTGGCTCATTAACCGCTTGGTTTCTTCTTTTGTTCCCCAGTTGTTTGATTTTCTAATTTTCTGTGGAAACTTTATTCAGTATGGAGTCCTGGCTTGCTGACACTGCTGAAACATCCAAAGTAGTATATAATAATACTAATTTGCATTATTGCATTGCATAAAATCCAAATACAAGATATCAAGATTTGAGTAATGTGACAAATGCAAATATTTGCAGTGGTTTGAGTATGTTTGCATAGCGGGACACAAGAAGCAATTCTTTATGCACTCTCTTCAGTTTTTCAATACTCTTTAGTATTGAAAAACTAAAGTATAATTTCTTTAGTATAATTTCTTCCACAGGAACAGTTTAGCATAAATCTAAATTTAAGCTGTTTTATGTGTATTACCTACTCTCTTCCTCTTCCCCCCAGCAGTACACAAATATACACACACACACTCTCTATCCTGCAGCGGTCAACTCTATTGTATAAAGTCAGTGCGCTGCTCTTTTGCCATATCCACTTTATGTTTATAATTGGCTTAAACAGCACTTTTAGATCCATTAACCTCTGTGTCAAGGTCACATCCAGGAATAAAGGAAACTCATCTGTCTGCTAACTGCTTTGAGCCTCTGTCTTTATAATAAGGTTGGCCTGGGCTCGTATGTGGCTGCTGAATCGCACAATTCAAATGTTTTTAATCCCTGCTGGAAGAATCTCTCTTCAGAGATGCCTCTGTGCCTGAAGGAGAGCCAGAAAAAATGCCCCGGTGTGTGTTTCTCCCTGCACCATTAAGACTTGCGGTGAAGGGATTAAGTGTGTATGTCAGTGGAGGGTGTGGTACTTTATGCATGCTTGAGAGGAACCATGTGTGAACTGAAGATAGTACTGTTGATTTTTTTTTTCCTTTATGTATAGTATTTACAGAAGTTCCAGTGTGGATGTTTTTGTAGTTTAGTCCCGTTCTACAACAGCTGTTGGGGATTTTTCTGAATCTCTTTGGCTTTAGAGTATGTTTTTGTGTTGCAATTGTAGTACGTTTGTCTGAATAAGGAGGTTTATTTGCAACAAGTAAAAACTTTATAAACTATTTCTTTAGTCAACTCCGTAAGTTCTTCTTACCCCTCCTCCCCACCGGAGCTCTATCATCTCTCCAAAAGCTCCAGATGCAATCCAGCAGACCTGCTCTTCAGTAGCAAAGTAAATTAAGGAAAAGTAAAAGTTCTCAGATAGTTTTTCTTCAGTGACTCAGCACTGATGCAGAAGCATGTAATTGTGGGAAGTCTTAACTGCAGTAAATCAGCTTTATCTTGCCCGTAAGGCTTTCTGCCGTTGTTCTGTCAAGAAAATCAAAATTATCCTGAACTCAATAGTTCATACGTCATTTGTCAGTGACTTCAAAGCTGTTCTTAGCCAGGGACTGCTTTCTTTCACTCTCATCTTATCAGGGATTATTTTTCAGCTGGGATGTTAGGGGAAAGTAATTAACTTCAGCGAACTACCTGTCAGGATGGAAACCTGTCCTGATTAGAGGAGTTGACGACAATGCTTGTAACAGTGACTTGAGTCTTTCTACATAAACTCAGATGTAGGTTTTTCTCCTGAGTTTCCACATTGTCTGATATTAAGTGACTAGTGCAGCCAAATGTACTGATAATGTTTTAGATTCATTCCATATTTCTGCTCAGTTTCATCACTAATGGATAAGTGAAAGTGGTTCTTTTATACGGTTGACCTAAACTTTCTCCAACTCTCCTCTTTCAGTCTGCTTTCTGTAAATTGTCAGGCACATCATTTACATTTCACGTGTTGGAACTATGTAAAACTGTTCCTACCCAATTGAAATATAATTTAGTTTTTTTCTGTTCATTTCTGATGTAAAACTTGAATATATAGTCCCTGTATCCTTTTGCCTAAAAGGTACAAATTTGCATTTCTACAAATAAACTGGTCAAACTGGTTCTGTTCAGGCTTTTGAAAAACTTCTTTACATGGTCAGATTAAGAAACTGAGCATTGCTACAAAAATGTTGTGCCGTGTCTAAAACTCTAGAATTAATTTATGTCTTTGACTAAGAGTATTAAGACAAAAACATTAAAAACACTCGGTTTTATCATTAATTAAAAGTGAGATTTTTGGATCTATTTCAGCGATAGATTTCCCCCCACCAAGGTGGTAGAATGCTGCAAAGCAAGATATATAATTAAAAATATTTCAGGTTCTTTTAATCCTATGTGTTCATAAAAAAAAAATGATCGCTGTAAAAGATATCTTCAGCTTATTTTGAAGTTTTCATTTGCAAACATTTAAAATGGTCTAAGGAATCTGGAAAACCGTTGAATAGTAATCTGTATGTTTGTGGGGATGTACTTTTCTCTTGGTATTTACATACATTTGACCAAACATATAATTTAGCGAAGTAACTAAGAAATGTAGTATAGATATTTCTCTATTTTGACCAGTAGACTTTCTCTGACTGAGCTGACATCCACACAAATGTGAAACAAGACCACAACTTGAACAGTCAGTGCCACGGAGTCTGACCTCATTCATTTTCTCTCACCATTTATCTTGATTAGTGTCAGAAAAAAACTGTTATGGTATCTGGTTTCATAGATTTTCAAACAGTAAAAAGACCATTTTTATAACCCCCCCCAAAAAAACAATCAATTTGATTTGTTAACAGAGACAGTGACTGATACTTACTGTACAGGGAAAAAAGTTTTAATGTTTCTGAATTTAGAAAATTTTGATTAAAATGTCCCAAACCATAAACTTTTCTTTTAATTTGTTATGATTTAGTCCGATTAACAATAAAAGCAGGCAGTTAGTTACTCTTTTAACTTTAATAAATTATTTTGACATGCCACTTTAAATAACCTAGTGAGTTTGGGCAGCCCTTTATTTCTGCTAAAGCATCTTGAGCCATTTTCCCACATAATCCCCACAGATTTTTCAGGAGAAAACTGCAGAGTTTGGTCCAGACGTTTCCCACAGCTGCCGTTCACACGTGTATTTCACAGCAGAGGATTTTCTACTTGGGATGCATTCTCACCGCATGGCTGCGAGAGACGCCCGGAGCTTTTCTTTGTTTTTTAGCAGCTACATAACGCGAC
This sequence comes from Girardinus metallicus, assembly GCA_903067095.1. Lineage (NCBI taxonomy): Eukaryota > Metazoa > Chordata > Actinopteri > Cyprinodontiformes > Poeciliidae > Girardinus > Girardinus metallicus. The sequence goes on from CAEGAE010010707.1 coordinate 22,847, forward strand.
ACCTAATGAAATGACCCGGTTGTGGAAGATAATGCAACATTTCATGTCAGGAATGAAAGCAGAGGCTGCTAGGCGATTGTTTTGCATTAGCTTCACTTGTAATTAAATGTAGCTATAATAGTGATGAATGGGTGAAAAGGTTCACACAAGTCAGCAGATACCAGTAGGCACCCCCTCTCATCTGCAGCAAATGCTTTCAAAGATTGACTGCCTACGTGTGTCCTTAAGATGTCCGGAGGAAGTTCTGCAGATATTTGCATATTCCAGTCATGCGAGCGAGTAAAACATTCAGATTTAGTGTGGTGTACTGTTTGGTGCACACTTTCAGTGGAAAGATGTTAAAACTTCTTCACCATCTTCACTTTTTATTTTGAAAGAGCCCTTGTTCATTTGACTAGCTCTTCAAGTATTCTGTTTTTTTAACCTAGTTTCCTTTTTACAGCTGGTCTCTCTCAAATGATTGTGTTTTATCCGCATGATGCATTAAACCAATCCAGACTCAGTTTTCATCAGTAGTTTATCTGTTTATGTACTAGATTTCCACATTTAAATCTCTCATCTTGTCATAAATTCCTCCTTGCTTGATTTTTATGTCCATATCGTTGACTTCCTATCTTTTAGGATTCGTCCTCAGATGGCCAAGGAGAAGATCGAGGGCTGTCACGTGTGCACTCTGGTCACACCTGGAGAACCGCAGGTCCTCCTGGGAAAGGACAAGGCCTTCACGTATGACTTTGTGTTCGATATTGACTCAGAGCAGCAGCACATCTACCAGACCTGTGTGTACAAGCTCATCGAGGGCTGCTTCGAGGGCTACAACGCAACCGTGTTTGCTTATGGACAGGTGCGACCATGAGGCTTTGTAGATTTGGAGTTATTTAAGCTACAGTTACTACACATTCACATATGTTAACAACAAAAAGCATGTCAGTCACTGTTGTGGTGACATCAAACATGTCAAAGTACTATAAACCATAAAATATCAGGTCAGCTTGAGACTTCATCAGTGTAAAAGGATAAGAAATGCATTGGTCAAAATTTGTGGCTAATTATAATTATTTTTTCATAATCTGTAAAATGTAGGGTTGACTTTCAGATTATTTTCTACCCTTCATTGTGTGAGGTGTCATTAAAGAAAAACTGATCTCAGAGTTGATGGCATAAACTGACAAAATGGACCTGGATTTGCTTCTTCTGGGTTTGAATTACTAAAACACTTTACTCCCTGTATATTTTCTTACTTTGACTGTAAGATTTCCAAAATGCTGTCTGCATCTTTAAATCCAGCTTTTCCCATGACAGATGATATTTAAAAGCCTAAATGGATGAAACAGAACAGCTTTCCTTTTATTGGTTTAAAGTCTTGCTGTTGTATCTCTTGCAGTCTGAATGAACTACAAACATTTCTTGACAAAGTCTGATAATCATTATTTCAGATTATGTCACAAAATGATTTAGACCTACAAGTGCAAAGCAAAATAGTAAAATCTACATGTAATTAAAAAAACAATGTAAGCTAGGCAACATAAATAAAAATATGTTTAAATGGTGTAATGAGAAAGAACTACTGTAGTTCAACAGTGTGCAGTGATGAGTACAGGGTTGTTCATTTATTCATTTGCAGCCAGGAACTTGAGTTGGTGCTAAGAGGACTATTAATTAATGTTGTCTTTATGCCAGAAGGAAAGTGGCTTCCTTTTAAATGGCCTTAATTTTTAAACACCTCACTGATACTGCAGACGCCGAGTTTATTCAGCAACAACTTTCACATTGTGTTTCTAGTTGTGTTTAGCTCACTAATTGGTACATTTTTTTTTGAGGTTCAGACCACCAGGCATAGCCAGTCAAAGTGAGAATCTGCCAAATCAGATGACCAGTTGATTTCACAGTACATTAAGTGGTTTAAGAGCTTTAATGAGCCCTCATCGCCTATTCATAGATGAATAGGCAACGTTTCTTCTCCTGGGATGGTAAGAATGTTCTCCTTTCTTTCTTTTTTAATAAAATGTCTTTCAGACGGGCTCAGGGAAGACCTACACCATGGGGACAGGTTTTGATGTGAATCTGAGCGTGCAGGAGCAGGGCATCATCCCACGGGCCGTTCACCAGCTGTTTGAGGGCATCCAGAGCAGGAGGGATCGAGCCCAGGAGACCGGCATCCAGCCGCCAGAGTTTAAAGTCAGCGCCCAGTTTTTGGAGGTGGGACACACGAAAAGATTTGGTCTAACATTTCGAAAAGTCCTGTATCAATAAATTTGGTTGTTGGTCCATATTAACGCCAACAACCAACATAACATAAAGGAAGCAACAAGATCAGTCTTCTCATCCACAAACAGGATGTGACAGTCTGAAGACAGATGGGCTGTGATGTCTATGTATGTTTTGTGGACCTGATTAATGTTTGCCATTACCTCTGACATTATTCCTCATCACTGAGGAGCAGAAGACGGATAAGAGCGAGGAATCAGAGAGAGGGCGGGATGCTTGTGTAGGAGAAATTAGATATATGGCTACTAATCATTTCCTTGGGGGATTTCTGGAGAGTGAATGTGAGGGGCATGTTAGGGAGGGTTCTGTAATACGTTTGGGCGTGTGTATTGTGGTTTCTTTAATGATCAGGTGATAACAGTAATCCTAATAGAACCAGAATAATAATAGTCTTGTACAAACAGCTTCTATTACTTACTTTTTTAGTCTATCCTGTTCCTTGATATTGGCGTGTTTTCTTTTTGCTTTTGGGTCAAAAGTTTATCCGTGTTGATGGTAAACAGATGGGTGTGTGTTTGACATTAGGTGGGAACAGCTGAGCCTTCATTGGCCCTCTGTGACCTTTGACTTGGCTTGTTTGAAAGAGGTCATTATTTTGAATGTTGTTCCTGGAGATTTGTTTTTTTTTTTAGTGTTATTCGGGGTTCCTGTGCAGTCTGAAAAAGTGCTTTTATTATTTTCTAGGTTGTAATGAGCATGGAAAAAAAATAAGTATGAAAAAATGTTAGACTTTCTTTATGAAAAACATCCTACTAGATGCAGGGTTTTTACATTATGTTAAATTGACATTCTTTCATTAATTTGCTTTATCACGCTTTGATATTTAACAGACTACCCATCAGTAATGTTGTTTTTGAATCTAGAAAAAATTTTTGGATTTTGTCATTTAAAAAACTAAAAAGATGTATGTAGAAACTCTGACAATAAATATCATAACTCATAATGACGAGTGCCTATGTGACTTATCGTAGTTGTACAATGAGGAGATCCTGGACTTGTTTGATGGAGCCAGAGATCCAGAGAGTCGCAGCAGGAAGTCCAACATCAGAATCCACGAGGACGCCAACGGCAGCATCTACACCACAGGAGTCACTTCCAGACTGGTGCAGTCAGAGGACGAGGTGGGTCCTTGTTTACATGGGTAGTCTTCTTATAGACACTCAAACTGGGCAAGAGTACACCAAGTTTGTTTTTTCTTTTTTTTGGTGAGATTCTATCAATTTTTTATGTAAAAATACATCAGTTTTCCATCATTACTCAGTTGGAAACCATTTTTTGTTTAAATACCAAATTTTGTATGATCTTATCACTTTCACGTTTATCCATCAGACACTGCCTGCTGCACAAGCTAAGAGCATTAGCTGATTGATATCTAAACACATATCAAAGTCTTTGTTTATTGTCTTCCTTTTTCTTAATTTCCTACTTCAATGCTGCTGAAATAATTATTTTACTGCCAGTTCCTTGTTTCCGCCTAAAATTATGATTTCTTAAAATTTATGTTTTATATGTTTTCACTCCACTCTAAAATGTAAATTATTTCACATATTTTTGGAAACAGCACCATTGCAAAGTACAAAATCATGACTTTATTCTTCAATTGAAAATAAAAAGCAAAACAAAAATCAGTTCCACAATGCTACCATGCCAGTAGTAGTCAGTGATTGTTTGAGGAAAAGACTTCAGATATTATTTTATTGACGGATACTTGTTAAACACAATGACAAAGAATGCAGGTGGTAATTTTGCAGAACAATCACAGGAATCGAATGGCCTTGTCATGATTTGCTGATTCAGTCTGCATCGCTATTTCAATCTTTATCCAGAATGTTGGATAGAGACGAATGATAGCCTTATTTGTTTCAGCTCACCTGGGCTTTAATTTCCCAAAAATATAATCTATTTAAAGACCCTTAAAGATGAATAGATGCTCCTTTTGTGACAAAAGACTTAAAACGGCAAAACAGGTTGAGGGGGAGAGAATCTGGCAATGAAAGAGCTAGAAAGACAGATGGAGGCAGGATGATTAAAAAGTTAGGAGAGGAAGCACCAGGAGGGGAAAAAACATGGTTGACAGATATTCAAATGAGCAGAGACGGGTTTGAGTTGGGAGTCAGACAGATAACGATTTTTTTTTTCTAAATGATTAAATTAATATGCAAGGTTTTGAATTCCTCTTGGCAATGATGATAAGCATTGGCGTAAAATTAGATTTTCTTTTCAAAATTGTGTCTGCTTTAACAATTTTCTCTTCTAATTTTAAATGAAAAGTCTGCAAATGTCCTGTATGTTTGGCGTGTTTTGCAGCTGCTGCAGTGCCTGAAGCTTGGTGCTCTGTCCCGTACCACAGCCAGCACACAGATGAACGCACAAAGCTCCCGCTCCCATGCCATCTTCACCATCTATCTCTGTCAGATGAGGGTCTTTCAGCAGCAGCAAATGGTAAAACTGAAGGTTTGGAGTAGAGATGTAGAGAGAGCCGTAAATATGGAAGAGAAATGAGTAAAACATTTTCAAAAAGCCTAATTAGAAGGCCTAGCTTAAGGTCTTTATCAGTTTCATCGTTTCTCCAAATGAGACTGGGCAGACTGAGAAGAGAAGAGTGTAGATAAATGAAGTATGTTTTCATATATAACTGAATAAAGCATAATTTTAAGGAGCATGCAAGCTGGTGAAATAGTTACCAGTTTGAAGTAAGATGCTGGTACTCATTGCTTATCTCTTGGCGCAGAATGAAGGAGAAGAGAACGGTGAAGTGAACAGCGTTGACTCCTCCCCCATCGCCCAGCCGGAGTACGAGACCCTGATGGCCAAGTTTCACTTCGTGGACCTGGCCGGCTCAGAAAGGCTCAAGCGCACGGGGGCCACTGGAGAAAGGGCCCGAGAGGGAATCTCTATTAACTGTGGACTGGTGGGTCAGAGACAAAACAAAATTGGATCATCAGTGCATTTAAACATTTTGCTCTGTTTAAATGCTGTTTGGGATCGTCTTCTCTCTGTGTTAGCTGGCTCTTGGAAATGTGATCAGCGCTTTAGGTGATCAGACTAAGAAAGGCGGACACGTCCCATATAGAGACTCCAAACTTACCCGACTGTTACAAGACTCGCTGGGAGGCAACAGGTACTCAAACTATATCTTCAAATGTAAGAAAGTCTCTCATTTATGAGATATGTTTGAAATGGACTGCGCTGCTCATCCTCTCCTCTTTAGCCGCACAATCATGATCGCCTGCGTCAGCCCATCGGACCGGGACTTCATGGAGACGCTGAACACACTGAAGTACGCCAACCGTGCCCGAAACATCAAGAACAAGGTGGTGGTGAACCAAGACAAGACCAGCCAGCAGATCAACGCCCTGCGTGCGGAGGTGGCCCGACTCCAGATGGAGCTGATGGAGTACAAGGCAGTGAGTGATGGATGTTAGGTGGGGGCCGGAGAGGGAGAAGGAGGTGATAGGCAGAACCAGAAATGCAAGAAGCCATTTTGGATTAAGCAGAAGTTGGAATAAGATTGAAATGGAAAGTGGCAGGTTGAAGAAGAAGTGATAGCGCCTCGTCAGTGTGACGGATACTAAAAAGAGAGCAAAAGAGGTGACAAGATGAATGAAATTGAGGATACTAACTGGACATAATAAGAAAATGAAACAAGAACTTTGTGGTTAAGCTCAGTAACATATTAATAAAAACAAACAAAAAAAACCCACACATTTAATATTAATAACAACTGAACTTCTCAGCATTCTCAGGAATAAAAGGATATATAACTTGATATATTTTCAAATCAGGATCTAAAGTTTGGTGTGTGTATCAATGAACTCCCCATGTCAATTGAAACAGATTTCACTACATTTACAGCAGCAAAGCTTTTTGCTCTGGCTCTGTGATGTCTCTTCTGTATATAAATTGAAATTTATGACTGTTCTTTGCAAAAATACATCAAGCTCTTTCAGATCAGAAGGAGCACATCTGTGAACACTAATTTTCACTTCTTGGCACAGACTCTGCTTTTGACTTGGTTCTGGACTTTGACTGACTTCTAAAATATGAATATAGTTTGATCTAAAGCCTTCCATTGTGTATCTGGTTTTATTGTCAGGGCTGTTGTCCTGCTAAAATATGAACCTTTACCCCAAAGTCAAGTTGTTTTCCAGGCTTTAACATTTTTCTTCTTCCATCTTTAATCTTGTCCCCCCCTGTAATATTCTCTGAGAAACCTGGATTTATACTGAGATTATATTACATTACACACAGCTGAACTCAACAAATGAGATAAATTCACACCACACTTTGATAAGTCTATGAAACAAAATAAAGACCCACTAAAGCATATTAGAGTTTGTTGTTTCAGGTGACAAAAATATGAAAATACCAACATTTACATGAAGAAAGTTATAGACTGCAAGAGGTCATCATGTCACAATGTAACATAGAGATGATTTTTTTTAATCTATTCTGAATGCAGTCAAGAACCACAAGTATAAAAAATTTGACAATAATATCAGAGCCTTTAGGTAGGGGCTACTTTTCTTCAGCTTTGACCTTTGTGACTGAACCAGACAAGCAGTTGTTTAGCCTGAAGTTACCATGGTTACCAAACGAAAGAGACTCTGACAAGAAACTGCAAGCTGACCTCTAAATGGTAAGGGATGCGATGTGAGTGTAGTCTAGTAATGGACTGTGGTGCGAGCTGTGACTAGATACTGGCTCTCTGTTTGAGACATAAACAACAGATTTTTTTTTCCAAACCTAACAATGACTCCTTGAAGAGCCACAGATGATTGCACTCATTCTGAACAATGGCACAGTGTTCGTTTGGGATGTCGAGCAACAGTGTTTTTTTCCAGCTCTGCCTGCTATTCTACTGAAGACCGATTTTGTTTTTATTCACTGTCTTGTTTTTGTTTACTTCCATGCAGGGTAAGCGTGTGGCAGGCGAGGATGGGGCTGAAGGCTACAGCGACCTGTACCAGGAGAACTCCATGTTGCAGAGAGAAAACGACTCGCTGCGCCTGAGAGTAAAGGCCATGCAGGAAACCATCGATCATCTCAACACACGGGTGACGCATCTGCTGGCCAATGAGGTCAGCACTCTGCTCACCAAATCAAGTACGTGAATGCAGAGATGCTCTACACCTGAGCTCTGTCTCTTACACTTTTAAGGCCCTTTATATGTTTACTGGTTAAAAATAATCTAACAAAGTTGACTTTATTTTTACCTACAGGCGAAGGCAATGAGGAGATTGGAACGCTAATACAGAACTATATCCGAGAAGTTGAAGAACTTAGGTAGGAGCTTAACTGCAAGCTTCCCAGAGTTGAGAGGAGATGTATGAGCATAAATATCAATAAACCTTCACGCTCTTCCCTCCCTGTTAGATCCAAACTCCTTGAGAGCGAGGCCATGAATGAGTCGCTACGACGACAGGTGGCCCGGCTCTCCTCTCGTTCCTCGTTTCCAGCCTCCACTCTAAGCCCCGCCCCCGGTCATCCCCCTGGCTCCTCCCCTATATCCATGTCCATGGAGGCCGAGATGACGGACGTTCTGCGGCGCGCCAAGTTGGACATCGAGCGGCTGAAGAAGAAGGAAAGACGGCAGAGAAGGCTGAGGTGAAGGAACGGCGACTTTTAAGTCAAAATTTCAAACTGACTACAATTTGCTTTACCTTTCCCAAACTACACAGTTTGAAGAATCCTGTAAATAGATGTAGAGATTTGCAAATAGCTCAAAATTATACTATAGCGTGGTGAAGCATGATTACCATTAACTAAAAAAGACCAGGAGTTTAATTTTAGTTCCTTTTATACACGTCAGATAAAAAAACAAGTTACTGATAAAATCAAATTGTACTACAGTATTATGTTTATTAAACCAGCATCTAAATGTGTTTAATGGTTAACAATACAGGCAACAAAACAACCTACTTATAATAACAACAATAATGAGTGGGTGTTCAGCAATCTGATTAAGCTTGTGCAGTTATCCAGACTTACTCTGATTTTCACTAATCTGTATAAGAAAAGATCTCCACTGAATCTGGTTTTACCATCTCACCTAAGAGGTAAAATAGAGGAAGAATTTGAACTTCTCTCTTGCACATTAATTCTTATCCAGTTCTAGATCTGCAGAGTAACACATTATTTCCCATGTTTGATTGTAAATGCCAGCCATTTCCTCACTGGATCTCAGGCTCTCAGCTATCAGGTGGGAGAGACAAGGGTTGAGCTCTTTATCTCGATTTCTGTCGGTTATTCTGATTAACAAGAGATGGGACAATGGAGTGGTACAGATGTTGATAAAAGAACTCAATCTCTCTCAAGTTTCACAGAAAAGTCTCTTTTCAGGGAAGTAGAAATGGTAAAAATTCTCTGCAATGCTACTGGCAGACAAACAGGCAATGTTTACAAAAGCAAAATGAAGGATTGCACTTTGTCTCACCAGCCCAGATGATCTGGCTGGACCTCACAGAAACTAACATGTAGAAAATCCAAACATAAATAAAACCCTTCTAAAATTGAATGTGAAACCTTGTCTTCAAACACCTAAGCTTTATGTAAAACAATTTCCTAATTTCTCCTGCTCAGCCTGTGATGATGTACCTGTGCTGAATTTTTTAGGCTGAAAGGGATTAATATTCTCTGCAAACATGCTCTCCCTGCCTCACTTTCTCTTTAAGAGATTCATCCAAGTCAATTATGACTCTGGCACTTTGGGAGAGTTGGAGTGCTATCAGTGCTAGGTTGTAATACTGGCAGGGACACTAAAAGGTTTCACACAGTTAGCCACAGGGTCATAAGAGACAAGAGTAGGAATCTAGCAGACTAATTGCTTAGAAGTGGTGGCAGATGGAATTGGTGATAAAATCTGTAAAAGTAGGAGCAAAGGGGAAAATAAAGCAAGTAATAAAACTTAAGAACCTAATGGAAGGATAAAAGTTGATGTACTTTAATGGAGTATGGCAATTACATTAGAAGGCTCATTTTCTCCTTGCAAAAGTAGCCAGTGTTGCAAATGTTGCTGGAGCATAAAGCAACCATTCTAGGATCAGCAATCACGCAGTGCGATGAAATACATTAATGATATTATTAGGGCTGAAACGATTAATCGTGATAAATCGATTACGGAAATAATTGTCAACAAATTGATTATTCGATTACTGGAGTTTACAGACTAAATAAGAAAAAGGTGATTTCCTGAAAAGCAACATATTCAGAGAAGTAATTGAGCCAAAGCTGTACAAAATGTACATACATTTGGCATTTTATAATGAAAACGCACTTGTCTGAAAATGTTTCACCCAAGACTCCTCAAATGGCCTAATTTTAGCTTCACCTGGTTCAAATTTGCCAAAATTAATGCTGTTATTGCATTTTAGACAATAAAATGTTTATTTTCTTATTTAAAAAAGCAATTAAGTTATTTGTTTATTTGCAACTTTTAATGTATTTCTAATATTGTATAAAAAAGGCTGTAGTGGTTACATAAAAAATCTGTAGAACGTCTCAATTTGTTTAGCCGATTAATTGTCAGAATAATTGATGGATTAACCAATTACTAAAATAATTGATAGTTGCAACCCTAGATGTTGTATATATGTTTATTTTATAAAAAGCTTTTACCCAAAAACACTTTTCTACCTCCTGCAGCCCAGAGTTGGAGAAAGGTCTCAAGAAACGAGTAAAGCTGCACACTCAGGAAAACGGGGAGAATCGGCGAAGCGGTGAAAATGGACAGAATGGAGAGATCGATTCAGATGACAATTACACCGAGGTGAGGTCTTCGTGCTTTACCATGTCGTCGCCATACAGACAGAATAACATTTTAACTAAAAGTGTTTTTGTCTCTGTAGGATATCATGTCTCCGCTGCAGGAGGAGAGTGGCTGTGAGGAAGATGAAGGCGAAGATGAGGAGGAGGGCAGGGAGGAAGAGGACGATTTTGACAGTGATGAGAGCTTGGTGGATTCAGATTCTGACTCGGATGAGAAAGGTAATGGCAGACTCTACGTTTAGTATTTACACTCATAATGAAGACATTTTTAATAGTTCAGTATTTAACATGTCAGTTAGGACTCTTTGTTTTGACTGATGGTTGTTTTCAAACTGGGCATGCAGTGCTTAATTAGACTGGAGTTCCAATAATTTCTCGAACCTCCCAACTTGCAGCCAACTTCCAGGCAGATCTTGCCGACTTGACTTGTGAGATTGAGATCAAGCAGAAGCTGATCGACGAGCTGGAGAACAGCCAGCGGCGGCTGCTGATGTTAAAGCTGCAGTACGAGGAGAAGCTCATCCTGCTGCAGAACAAGATCAGAGACACGCAGCTGGAGAGAGACCGCGTCCTGCAGAACCTCAGTGAGTATGGCTCGGTAATCCTCAATTAATACCCCTTCGGAGAGCCTCTTCAACGTTATTACATGCGTATGCAGTGTCCATGGAAAACTACACTGAGGAGAAGGCCAGCAAGATCAGGCAGGAGTACGAGAAGCGCCTCAAAGAAATGAACCGTGATCTGCTGAAGCTGCAGGCGGCGCAGAAGGAGCATGCACGTCTGCTAAAAAACCAGGGGAGGTACGAGCGGGAACTGAAGAAGCTCCAAACTGAGGTCAACGAGATGAAGAAAGCAAAGGTAAAGGGGCAGAGGGAAGAATTATTCTGGCAGAATGGTAAGAGTAAAGGAATTTATTTGAGTTGGCCGCCCTCCCGGTTGTTTGCAGGTAGTGCTGATGAAGCAAATGAAAGAGGAGCAACAAAGGAGGAGGATGGTGGAGGCGAAGAGGAATCGAGAGATTGCTCAGCTTAAGAAGGAGCAGCGGCGACAGGAGGTAAGGAAGCTTTAAAAGATTGTGTGTTTGGAAGAAATGTGTGTGCGGGTATATTTGTGTCTTCTCTCAAGGACATGGATCAGCTTCACTGGATTGTAGTTATCAGTCTTTAGTATTTTGCATATGCATTTAAATATTTGCTCCACTGCCAGAAATGGAAGAAGCTTTGAGATACGAGAGCCAATATTTCACAACATGCAGTGTTTAAGCTGACTTACCAAAGAATCTTTTAGGAAAGGGAAGGTAGAAAGCCTGAAGAAAAAATAAATGCAAAGCTGTAAAACACTTAAAAATGGGGGTTTATGTGTAATTGTATTACATTCTGCATATTGTTCCTCACATTAGCACATATTCTAAAAATATTACCTTCCCATTTTGGTTCTGTTTGCTTCTTAGGAGCATGAAACGGTACACAGTGATGCTGTAGGCCTCGCTCCTAATCCTTTTATTTAGGGCTTCATCTTAAGTCTTAAATCTCTTCTTGATCAGTACTTTGTGAACTTGTAGTGTGAAAAGTAAACACTCTGCGCTTTGGAACATGAATAAAATGTAAACAAAAGAAAAGTGTCGTCTATGAACTCTAAATGATGCTGAGGCTTGTTTTACTCTGATGACATCAGTACCAGATTCGGGCGCTGGAGTCTCAAAAGAGGCAGCAGGAGCTGGTGCTGCGCAGGAAGACCCAGGAAGTGACGGCCCTGCGGCGCATGGCCAAGCCCATGTCGGACCGCGTGGCGGGTCGAGTTGCCCGCTGGAACCAGACACCTCCAGTTACGGACTCCGGAGCTGATTTGTCGGCCAGCACAATGGCAAGCAACTCCGAGGCGGAGACTGCGAGGACCGTGAGCGGGCTGGTGCGCCAGTGGAACAACAAGAACAACACGTATGGATACATGGCGGAGAGCGAGGGGAGTATGGATGGTACACGGGTGATTAGGTAAGTAGTCGTCTTATCTTGTTGCATAAATGGGGCTGAATCTATGCAGTGCAGCAGTATTCATCTCCCCTTCCTGTCTAACCTTTTGTCTCGCTACAACCACATATTGCTGTGTATTTCATCAAGATTTTATGCATTGGGCCAAGTAATGCTATTGTGAAGTTAAAGTTTATTTAAAAACGTAAATACAACAGTTTTATGAATAAGAAATGAAATGTGTGGTTTTTATCTTTTCAGTCCCCTTAGATCTGACGCCACTGAAGAAAATGCAGTGAAATTCAATTAGTACTTAGAAACAAAACAGTTTCCTCATTTGGGGATGTTTTTCTTCATTATAACTTTGCAACAGCAGGAAGAAGCTGCAGAGGAAGCCAGCGGGCCTGGGCAGCACCACACCTGCAGGCAGAGCCAACAGCTTCTCCAAGTCTGCCCGTCTAAAGTGGCAAACCCTTGAGCGTCGCATCATGGACATCGTCATGCAGAGAATGACCATCTCCAACGTGGAAGCAGACATGGATCGCCTTATCAAGGTGTTGGAAGGCGTTTTTAATGTGTTTTGACAAAGGGGATTATTTTTTTCTTTGTGGGGGTTATCTAGTTGCATGCCTCCAGATGAGATGAGCTGTCATCAGAAATTAGGCATCAGATTGAAAATGAAGGTGGTAGCAGCTGTTTTGACTCATTCATGTCAGTAGATAAGAACTGAAACCACTGTGAGGACCTTTGTTCCTCTTCTTCCGACATGTTAACGTGTGTGAGTAAAAGCAGCTCTCTGCTGTGGTCACTCTAAATAGCAACACCTTAAGACTAAAACCAACAAAGGTGTTTAAGTATTTGTAAGGCCAAATTAAAAATGGATGTGAAACAAACTCCAATTACTTTTATTGTTTTAGCTAATTATGATTAATTTCTGAATGCCTGCGCTATTTGTGTTTTTGATGAGTCAGAAGCGAGAAGAGCTGACAATGCAGCAGGAAGCTCTCTCACATAAAAGGGAGGTTCTGATGGCCGACGGAGAGGGGCCAGAGGCGGAGGACCGCCTCCTTCAGGAAGTTAACGAGGAGATCGAGGTGCTGAATGCCAACATAGACTACATCAATGACAGTCTGTCTGACTGCCAGGCAACCATCGTGCAGATAGAGGAGACCAAAGTAAGAAACATAATTACATGACAACACTCCTCTGTGTGTGTTGTGTTGTGATTCCTTCATTGATGCGAGTGCTGTTTATAATCAGGATGAACTGGACTCCGTGGATACCTCGGTGGTGATCAGCTCCTGTTCCCTGGCTGAAGCACGCCACCTGCTGGATCACTTCCTGAAGGCTTCCATCGATAAGGTGAGTTAACATGCAGCAAAACAGAAGCACAAAGACAGGTGAACCAATTCCTAAACCTTTTTATAGTTGCCTGTGTTGCATGTTGCGGTTGTAAAGAGTTCCTTGTATGTCATCTAGTGGTATCTCTTTGTACTACAGCAAGGTTTCATACTTGAATATTAAAAGATAATGTTATACAATTGTATTGCTAAATTTTTAGCTATGGTTCAGATTTAAAAGTATAAAAAGTATAAAAAGTTGTATTCTTTATTGATAATTAGGGATAAAGTTGTATTTCCAAGCTATCCTATATTGGATTATTTTGAAAGACAAATTTTCTGTTGCAAGAAAAGTGCTGGACAAAGTCTTCATGACCCTGGCATTGATTTACTTCCTTAAAAACTTCCAACCATTTGTTTTTTAGCTGCTGATTATAATGGCTGGTCATGTCTGAGAAAGAAAGGCTCCACACAAATGATAAAGTTCTACATTTCAGTCTGTACCTTTGGAGAAAGTTTGAAGCACGTAGTTTGAAAAGTTTGACCCCAATTAAAACACTCAAATGAAAGTTATTAAATAAAAATTACTTCTCCTCTCTCTCCCTGTCTATTTCCCTCTCTGTCTGTGTGATTGTGTATAGAGCTTACAGGTGGCTCAGAGGGAGGCGCAGATCCGACTGCTCGAGGGTCAGCTGAGGCAGACTGATGTGATCGGCTCGTCTCACAATCACATGATCCTCGACGCTCTGCGAGAAAAGGCAGAGTGCATCCCTGAGCTCCAGGCTCTCATCCACAACGTCCAGCAAGGTGAGAGGATTTTAGTTTTTGCTTTTGAATGCAAGAAGAAAAATAAACTAAATAAAATGAGGGAAAAGTCATATATTTTTTTTTATTGCATTTGGTTTGCTTTATTTCTCCTACTTATCACTTTATGAGCAGTTATGGCATTACTCTTAAGATTTGTTGTGTTCAAAATGTAGATATTTGGATTTACTCGCCGGTCAAGCCTTCTCTTGAAACTTTGGTTGTGAAGCTCAGGAATGTGTCTAAAAATCACCATCAGTCAAACCCTGCACCGCCATTCACCACAAGACTGTTTAATTTAGACAAACCAAAAATTAAACAATGCATTAGTGGCCTAAAGATTAAGATGAATTCTTAACATTTTGCTATGTCTCTACATCAAATTTTGATGTTTTATCAAAATTAACAGGACAACACAGCTTTAGAAATTTTATGTGAATAGAAATTTAAAAATAACTCTGAGATGAATTTTTATTTAGATGACTTTGCTGTGATGAACCTAAAAGAATCCAGTGCAACCACTTTCGGGCACTTAATTATTGAAGACTTCTCCTGTGTGTAGTCTAAGTGAATAATAAATCCAGCTGTTCTGTGAATGCCTCAGAGTTAAAAAACGGCATCATGAAAACCAAGGAACACAGCAGATATCTTGCAGAGCACTGTTCAATCCATCTTATGAAAATAGAATGAGCATGGCTGAAAACTGAATATGTTGGCGCTATTCGAGCACATTAGCATGTGTAGCATGAAATATCAAAGAAGGATATTTCACCACCAAGGCTGTGTCACCTTGTTTGTCTGAACATATTATTTGTCCCATGCTGGCTGCATTGTGTTGAAGTTTAAATTCTGCACATGCTCAAGAATCCCTACTGTTTACTGTGAGCTTTTGGGTTTTATGCTTTGTTTGTTTTCAGAAAATGGTTACGCCAGCACGGACGAGGAGCCCTCTGAGTTCAGCCAAGCCTCTGACAGCAGGTGAGCCGTCAGCATCTCCATCTCACTTTCTAGTCATCTAAAAATCTGAAAGCACACTGCTAACATTTGTCTTAATGTGGAAAAAATGGATTAAATCATCTGTAAAAGTTATGCAACATATGTTTATATTGTTTCACCTTTCTGTGATTCTGTTAGTGCGTCACAGATGAAGGAATCCAACAGCCAGGATGACTTTAAAATAAAGGTAAAAATCTTTATATAGAAGAACAATATAACTGTATTAGTGCTTGAGGTTTTTGTATGTCTGCTTTCACTGCTTGAAACCACAGGGAGGCAGTAGAAGCAAACACTTAAACCTTGATGGTAGAAAACCATTAGAGTTGACGCAGATCTTCTGTTTATGTTGGTCCTTTTTAGACTTTGGTGTCTCTTGTTTTTATTCAACATTAATATTTATTTGCTAAGCAGCTGATGCTTCCTTGTCCTCACTCATTTCCTCACCAAAACATGCATTGGAATCATTTTTAGCATTCATTATTGTATTATATCTTTTGATATTTTGTCATCCCACTGCCCGCCTTTCTCAGTTCACCCTGGTTTTTCTGGTTCTTTGTAACACAATGGCTTCACTTAATTCACCCAGGTGGAGCCTCGCCTCTCGGCCCAGATGAAGGCGGTGTCTGCAGAGTACCTCGGTCCCATCCTGGATCCCTCATCAAGCAGCAAGCAGCAGCACATCACAAAGTCCCTAGCCTCACTGACAGACATCCAGGAGGATGGCTTAAGTCTCGTTCCAGGAAGTCTGGCACTGAGCGTGCCCCTCCGGGACCCTTTTCACAGGGAGCGAGCGTCCCGCACAATCAGCCTTCCTGTCAGAGGACACACTTTGTAAGTCAATGGTTCCCAAACTTTTTCTCCTGGGCCACCCCAGTGGTTTCCAAACATTTTCTGGGCCTCCGTATGGGTTACAAACAGGGAGAGTTAGACTCTGGCTGTCTGGTTGAACAATGTGTGTGACCAGGGAAGGGGGGTGTAGAGATTCCCTGTCATACGATTTGCGTCTCGTGGAGGGTGGGGGGGGGATACAGAGACAGATTATAACTCAGTATAACTCTTTGTTATACTCTTCCATCCACTCAACCCCCTCCCCAGCGCACACAGTGTTCATCGTTTTTCTTTTGGGTTTTTTTCATTCGTCCATACTGCTTCCCGCGCCTTCCTGCAATGGCACGGTACCCTACAGTTTGGGAGCCTCTGTTGTAAGTCATGGAGAAGTAAACTGTGGTGATTAATTGTTCATTTTAGGGGTGACAGGACCAGACTAGATGAATGTTTGAATGTTTGAATCTAATGTTTATTTTTAGTTTTTACTATTTACTGTCACAATTCTTTACAACTTCTTTTACTGAAGATGTTGATATGATGTTTGTTAGTAGGCAATACACGGAGTATATCGGGGTACAAATCTCACTGGTTTTTCAGAAACTGGGCTAAAGTTAAGTTAGATGTCATTCCCAGTTTCAACACTCACCACCAGCATTTGTTCTTTTTCTGCCAACTTTAGCTCATACTTTGAGTTCTCAAAATCTCCATGCACATGTTGCTTCTTACCTCTGCATTGCAATTTTTTTGTACAACTAGTACTTGCAGCACTAATAGTTAATAACATTTCTAATGAGCATCTCTAAAGCTGATAGCCAAAGAATGGCCAGATAGTCATACACCTCTTGAAATTTGAAGAAAATACAGTTTTCTTTCAACCAACTTCTTACAGCTGTTGAGCTCCGTTTCACTTAATTTCCAAATGCATCTCTTATATTGATAATGGCGAACCTTAAGATTTTTTTGCCCAACAACAGTTTCTACTCTGAAGATGATAATCAGCAGGGTGTGGTTGTGTTTAAGTGTATTGTGTTCACATTTTTGAGGGTTTATTGTTTGACTGTCTGATCGGCTTCTCAGGGCTATTTAAACTGAAAATCATCTGATTCCAGCTGCGATTTGATTTTTAATTTCTTGATTTAGAAAACATACGCCGGCTGAAATGGTGTCTTATATTTTATCCATTTAATGTCTCACCAGCACCTTTGCAATCTGTTGAAATTCAGCTTAGATTTTTTTCTGTCATCTGTGTCTTAGTCCCAGGCAATCTCGAGGTTATGACACTTCCCCCATTACAAGAAGGAAATCTTACGACCGTTCGTACAGGTACGCATGAATTCAAGATGAGATGGAGACCTGATTACTGAGTAATGTAATTTAGCTCAACTGTTGTCACTGACATGTTATTTCTTTAATTCCTCATCAGGCCCACTGATGTCTACACTCCCCCCTCTTCACCTCCTTTGAGGACAAGGAATGATCGCAACGTCTTCTCCAGACTGACCAGCAACCAAGCGCAAGGTTCTGCTCTGGACAAGTGAGTACCGTCCTGCACAGAGACCTGAACAGACGCTGTGCACTTTTTGCACTCACATTCTCATCTGCTCAGTTCAGTTACCCTTCAAGTCATTTCTTTCTTCTTCCTCACCTGCTATTTGTGTTGTCAGGCTTTATAGATGCATAAAGTGCAATGCCTTTGGAGAGCAATGTAGAATTGAATCCCACTTCCACACTTTATTTTCTTCCATTAGTGTTAAGTGTTGCAGAAAGTCCAGAAAGCTATATTGGAAAGGCTTTAAGATACTGAAAAAATCAGATCAGCTGAATTTTGCAATGCTACAATATTGTGGAGAACAGGTTAATGTTATTGTATAAATTGGCAAACAGAATGTACAAGTGACAGATGCAATGTAGCTCCTTTCCAAACTATTAATCTCCCTTAAACCTTTTCATATTTTGACTCATTGCAACCAGAAACATTATTGAAGTTTGTTGGGATCTGATGTGATAAACATCAGATCACAACAAAGTGCTAAACTTATGTGATTTTTATTAATAAAAATTATAAAAATGTGTTTGTTTCTTTGAGCATCAAAATTGAGGTCTATTTGATTTCAGTCCTGGGTTTAAAATGGGTATTTATGCATTTTCAAGTCACTTTCTTTTTGTTTTATTGAACAAGATTGTCCAAAAAAATTTATAATCTTGAAAATGTAAATAAAACCATCCAAAAATCTGCATTGTGCAGTAGGTTTGAAGTTGTCTGCTATATTTCTTTAACGGTGTTAACATTTAAAAGTGTGAAAAGACACTTCTTGCAATGTAATTATTTAGTTACATCAAACTGAGGAGGGGAGGTCTTATGGGACTAATGTCAGCTGAAGGAGAGCCCAGTCAGAAATGAGTACTTGCTTCCCTTCCTGCACGCAATCAATTCCAACATCCTACTCTGACAAATGTCAGTGGTTATTTTCAGCCAGCATTTGCAGGTTTTTTAATTTTTTTTTTATTCTCCGTCTGTTATTAAGTCGTTGAATATCCTGGCTTTATAGAACCCTAATTGCTAGCAAGATTGCTTTGAGGAATCAGTCAGGGAGTTGGGTGTGTGTGTGTGTGTGTGTATGTGTGGTATGTGTTAATAACTGCTGACTTTGTGTGTGCTGGAGCCTGTGGCTCCTCATTATCTGGACCAGGGGTAGGTAAATGGGATGGCACTTGTCATGTGCTCGTGCAGCTGTTGTTGATGGAAGCCATTTTGAGTTAACACGGCGTGGGAGGGTGTTTATGTTTAAGGTCTCTTATAAGGTTGCCCCAGGAAAATACTCTTGTACATCATGACGCAGCAGGGTGGATCAAATTGTATATTTATTTTTCTTTCTCATGTGTTGTTGTTGGCAGTCTTGGAATTTCTTTATTTATTTGGAAGGACATCATCTGTTTGTGTCTTTGTTATATGTGAGACTTGTAAATGTTTTGCTAAAAAAGTGTTTTCATTCCAAGTTAATCATTTTATTCCTTTGCTGAAACCTTTTGAACTCTACCACTTCATGTATTAGAAACATGCTTACATGTATCTAATATTTTTTTAAAGCACAAAGCCTCTTAAATCATGAGAAATGAGGAATTGTGTTAATGAAGCTCTTCCACATCTTTTCAAGTTCAAACATCCCTTTGCATCTTGTAAAATGCAAAAAAGAAGTTTTACTCATGAATTACTCATTCATGTGCAAGTCTTTTTTTTTTTTGCCTACGAGACTAGAATCAAGTCTTTTACATGAGTTTCAAACAGCTGGTGAACCTGAAATAAATAAATTTCAAACAGTTTTCTTGTTTTATCTTTTGGCTTTAATCATCAAATGCAGTCAGAATTCGCATTATATTTGAAAAAGCAATGCATTTTAAAGGCTTTTGGGGAAAGTTGCTATAAAAAGAGAGAAATGGATAAATTGCAGTGAATTTTTAGTTCTGCTACTTCCGCAAACCTAAAACTAGGCATGAGCCGGTATGAGATGCTTACAGTAGGATAATCCTAAATTTTAGTGGAAAAGTTTCAAGCTGTTGTGGAATTCACATAAAACTTTTATGAAACTAAAGGGGAAGAGTCAGAGCTTTATGCTCTATACAGCCAGACAAAACTCTGGTACTTTTTGTTTTTAGCTTAAAACCATAGAAACAAAATAAGATTTTTCAGCTATTTATGCTTTTCTAGCTAACATTTGATCTGTAGTTATCCAGAAGGAGCTCTTTGTGGTTTTGTCTGTGATAATTGCTAAATAAGTAAATTCTTTTCTTTCTTATTTTGATGGATAACTGTAAGGGGTTAAAAATCTTTTAAAACACAGGCATACTTTGAAATCAGTTACCGGCCCATGCCTGCAGAATATTTAGACTACTTTTATGTTTTATTTTTATTAGAAAAAAATAACACAAAGTGACACATAGAAGACGACTGAAAATAATTTTCAACATTATATTGTCATTTTCCATACAGAACTTGTTTGAGTTTTGAGTGTGGCATGGATGTTGGGTTTTTCCTTAACTCAGTAGTTCCCCCCCACCCACCCCGCTTCTGTTAACCCTGTTTGCCCTCCAATATCCGTTTTCTGTACTAATGTCTTGAAAATGTCAGCAAAGATTTAATTTAAAAAGTGACCCTGTCCTCATTGTCAAAGAGCAACTAATCTGCGACCTTTGGTGAGACTATCTTGGCATCAGTGTTTCCTCCTTAGCAGCCCTTTTTTTTTCTCCTTATAATCCCCTTAAGTTTTTATTTTGTTTCAACTGACAGTTTGACATTTTTGGAGATGTGACTATTTGCTTTCTTCAAGAGCAATATGTGAGATTGTTGACTCTGCTAATCCATCTTGTTGGTTCACAAAACACAAGTGAACAGGCAGCAGCGGTTAGTTTAGCTTTAGTGAATAACTTTTATAATCAGTGTAAAATAAAGAAAGATAGTCTTTGTTTTAGTACTTTAAGGTACAGTCGCAACAATCAGAGATTTATAGACAATTTTTGAAAACTAGATTTTGTAAAGCTTTGAGAAAAATTAGTAAGAATTTGAGAGAATGGGATTAAAAACGATGTTTCTAGCCGTATTTCTTTTAGGAGCTCATGTTTTGTCACATTACATGTGAGAGGGAGATGTCACTCATTTGAAACAAAAATAAAATGATTATTTGGTCAGCATTTTAAATAGTCTTTAGAAACAGTGGCACCTCAATAAATATTCCCTTGAGAACACAGAACCTTGCTTTAATAAAAAAAATTCAAAACATTTCTAAATCCACAACGTTCAATGTTGTGGATTTAAAAGCAAAAGTAACCAGGACACTTTTTTTGTCGCTGAAAATACCCCCCTCTCTAGCTGCCTGAATGATCCATAGACGTGTCTAGAACATAATTTCTTTTGAATATCTGTTATTTTCCCTCTGTGCTTAAATACCTCAGTAAATCTGCATATAGCTAACATATTGAAAAGATGTTAGTGACCTATAGCATTTAAGGATGGCACATTCTCTAATTGGCTCAAAGGTCTCATCTTTGAGGCTTTGACTTGCTGGTTATTGCTTACGTCTTATTAAGCTAAAAAAAAACAAAAGGGGCCAAATCCAGTCACTACATGATTTCATGAATCATATTTACTTTATAGGTTGAAAGCCAACTTAGTCTAGTGTGTATTTTTATAAACTTTTGGCTGAAGCCAGACAGTTTTTGCTGTTGTTGACAGATATCATTCTAAGCTAACTAGCTATAAGCTAGGCTAACAGGCTGCTAGGTGTACATTTTTGTATGACTCTTTTTGTCTTCTCAGCTCTTGACCAGAATGTAAATGACTGTACTTCTCCAAACGTCTTTCTCTTCTAAACCTTTAACCCATAATGTTTAACAAAAATTAAAGGTCCATTTAATGTTGAGTGTAGGTGTGGCTGGATTGAGACTGACATTGGTCAAATAATACAGCTTGTTCAGCGACTTATATAGCGAGCAGCCTAATCTCACTGAACAAGATTTATTTTTGACTGAACTTTCCTGTCTGTTTGTGCACTTATGTCTGAACCCCTTTCTACTAGTCTGTGCTCCCTTTTTTAACCCTTTGCCGTGCAGTAACCCTTCTGTCTTTTCTTAGCGTGGTTAACCCTTTCCTCTTCCCACCTCCCACCTTCTCCTCGCTCCTCTTCTGCCTCCAGGTCGGATGACAGCGACTCCTCGCTCTCCGAGGTGCTCAGGTAGAGGAATCGTGTCTGTTGCTCTCTGTTTTTCCCGTTTTGCCTGTTAACTTGTATGGTGTCTTGTTTTCACCTACGCCTCTCCCTTTAGTCCTCCATGGTTGAAGACACTGTGAAATGCATGCATTTACTATAGGTAGCTTTTTCTATCTTTTCCATGCTGTGTTTCTCTGTGGTTCCATGTAAGACTTGTACGAGTCATACAGCTTTTCTTTGTCCCACTGTTGAAAGGCATAAAGGGGCAAAACACCTGTATTTGCAAAGCCTCATAGGAATATTAGATTATTTTTAGCTGAAAGGCTTAAAATTGAGGTTAGCAAATCAAAGCTTGCTGTACTGTAGAAAAAACCCCATCCATATCGCTATACACTTATTTTTAAAGGATGACTGTTGACTTGGTTGGTCCAAAAGCTGAAACAAAACTCAGGGATGAACTCTTCTATTCATCTATCTGCTAACTATTCACTATGAATCTCATAAATTCTCAATGTGCAGCATCTTAAAACTCAACTTAATTACTGTATCTTTTAATGGTACAAAAAAAAAAAGATTAACGGTCAAATCTGAGACATTAAACCTGCCTTCAATGTGGTGTCACCCTAATGACCTGTTGGTCTTGGGGTGAATGACCAGTAGGGTCATTCAATCTTTGTTTTTGAAAACCAGAAGTTCTCTAGTTTTCGAACACCACACGTTTCTAAGGGTTTGCTTTTACAAACACAATCTGCCACTCTGAAAGAGTTCCGACATCTTGTGGAAGTAGTACAAGTCAGAAAGCATGTGTTCACACCATTCATTTTGGACGTCTCACGGTAGATTACCTTCAACAAGTACCTGGTATGTAAGGCTAGTAGAATGATGGAGTGAGCCAGTGTGATACGCCAGCAGCTAATCCACTCTGCCGACCTGCATGTTGCTTTCTACTCCCTCATCAACGTCTCGCTTATGTTCAAGCAAGGAGTCTCATCTGCTTCTCTTGACATTCTTGACATGGTGAGGGGAAAAAACCAAAAAAGTAAAAAAAAATAAATTGTACATCTTCATGTCCAGCCTTCTGTGCAATCATCCATTGCAACACACTGGAAGATTTCCACTTGCGAGAGTACATCTCCAGCTGGGAAAATCTCCAGCTGTGAAGTACTTGAATGAGCGGCAGCTAAAGAGGATGTTTGAAACCAACTTTCAAGACTCATACACAGTGTTCATATACAGTGCAACACAGTTCATTGTCGTCATATAAGTGCTAAATGCATGGAAATTAAGGCATCTTTTATTGCACTAGCATAACAATGAATCATTTTTAAAAAAAAAATATTAATCTTAATTTGCACACATCTATTATACAATGCAATCATTTCTTAACATTCCAATTAAGGAATGCTATTTCCTGTTACAGTGTTTTGGATAGAGGCACAATTATTTGCCGTTAACACATTGTATTATAGGCGTCTCCTGTAGCATTTCACAAGGTCGACAAGGTTGGAGGGTATAAAAAGGAATATTTGACCATTCTGAAAAGAGTTCTGGGCCCTTCCTTGTGTCTTCTCTTCTGCTTATCCTCCAGATGTCCAGAGGAAAAATGTTGATTATGTATCATGTGGTGATTTGACTAGGGTCCTTATTAAAAGTTACAAAGTCCACCAGATTTTTATTAAACTATCCTAATGTTTTTGCTTTGAATACATGTCATACATTGTAACAAGGTTCCCAGGGCTTTTAAAAGGGAATCAGGCCCACAACATCACAGATCTTCCACCTAACAGTGGGCATGAGTTATTTTTCCCCCATCATCTTTCATGGTTATTATGGAGACTTGATGCTACTGTATTCTACAGCTCTTTAATACTTGGCAGTGTAGGAATGTTTTGTCAATGCCTTTATCTGTTTTTTCATGTGCTTATTGGAAGCGCTGATTAACAGCTAATTAAGTAGAAAATATAATAAATAATTCTTCTGTTCCAGTTATTTTAAAGAGCTTGTTAGGATACCAATAATTTTGTCACTGCTCATTTCCTTACAATTATACACAAATGTTGGATTTAAAATTACCCATGTGTAATTATGCTACTCCAATAATCACATTTTATCTGAAGGAATTTTATACATCGTTTTAATAATTGCCAATAATTGTGGGGTAAAAGAAAAGATGTGTAAACAATACACTTAGCAGTTAGTTTACTACTTTACAAAATATCTTCATTGTCACTTTATTCTTTCAGTTATGAGATTCAAGTTTCTTTCTTGAATTATTAAAAGTTGCTCATTTTAACAAAATGCAAAATGTTGCTCACTTTATTAAAACAAGCAATCCTTGATGTGATGCTGGACACTTAGATTAAAAAACCACTACAATTCAAATTTAAATCAGGAATGTTTATCTCCAACCCAGATGTTGAAACTTTCTTGGTATTTCTTCTAGAAATATATGTGTGTATATATATATATCTATATATATATATATCTATATCTATATATATATAGATATATATATATAGATATAGATATATATATATAGATATATATATATATAGATATATATGAACCATATTTCTCACTTGTAATCATTAATTTCTATTTTTGATCTTTTCTAGCACACACAAAGACTTTCCTGAAGTTCCTTCTGCCAATTTCTCTTTGTACTTCAGAGAGCACATGCTGATCTCCCTCCATGTTTTCATCAGTGCTGGTCTCTTGGGTTTTGGCGCAAGTGAAACATGCATGCCTGTGTGCACTCAGCTCTCGCAGAGTGCACAGCACAGTAGACCATGATATCCTGTCCTCAGACGCTGATAAAACCTGAACTATTTCTGTCATTTGTAGTGTCGCTGTATTGCAAGATATGAAGTGCTGCATTAGGCAGCAATGCCGGCTGAAAAACAATACACAGACTAGAAAGCTTTCAAATTGAAGTCGTCAAAAACTACTTTCGTCAAATAAAACTAGTTTAGTTGCACACCATCTGAGAGGGGAAAAATGTATATTATATTATGATTATTATTGAAGTGCTTCTAAAAATGTTTGGTATTATTTATAAATAATGGAGAAAATCTATTCAGCAGTATATATATATATATATATATTTTTTTTTTTTTAAAGTACTAATTTTGTGAAAGTATATTATATTTAAATATAATGTTTGGCTTTAAATTCATATCCATAAAAATATTATGCACAGAAGACTATCTGGCAGGTGAGTTAGGCATTGCTTTCCATTCATTCCTTTAACCCAGATCCCTCCCTTTGTGATGCCACTGCATCTTTGTCTTTTGGCATTTATTGAGTCCCATCAAGAATTTTCTGTACTTGCTGAAATGTACAGCATTCAGTCTCTAAACTTAGTAGGAAAATAGGACTTGTAAAATGAATGTAGCTTAAAATTGCTTAATCTACAATAGAAATTTTATTTAAAATGGAAAAAACAAAAAAAATCAAGACAAGCATTTTATGACTCTCCATTTCACTCTGAACATTTGCCCTGTAATCCCGGGAGAAGTTACTAACTGGACAACTTGTTTCCACCTAACCTACATGTGCCACACAGCCTTCTCTCTGGGTCCCTAAAGGCATTTGGCTGTGGAGCAGTTGAGACTCTACCTCCTGTTTTTGGGGATAAAAGTCTACAGTCTGCTGCATGTGTCAATAAGGACATTCCAGTATCCCAAGATGGAGTTCATTGTTCGTAGAGTTGTTCATTCGACTGTGACGTTTTTTTTCTTTTGCTAATAATTGCTTTTGAGCTTGTTCTGTGGCAATGAGTTTTTATGCTTCGTGAATCTTGGCAGGCATGCATGTTTCACTTTTTTTTAATGGCTCATGGATGAGACTTCTGTTTTTAATTGGCTGGCCATTTTATGTGCTTTGAGCAAGATTTATGAAGTATGTTTTCATGTTTGTGATTTGAATTGTGTTTTCTTCATCTCCTTGTGCACATGAGTGGAGCATGTTGCCGTCTTTGACACAGTGAACCGTGTTTGTGTAAAAACAAATCTGTTCAGAATGTTTTTTGATGTGTAAGTCACAGTTTTACTTTCTCACATCCTCTGGTTATCCCGGTATCTTTTGCACTTCTTCTCTCACTTTCTCACATACATGCACCCTCACTTGTGTGCAACATACAACCCAGGAAGTCCACCAGGGACCAATTTTTTTTCCACAACTCTTCCTCTCACCCTCCTTCTGCTCTGTCTCACTCTGATGACTGCTCTCCAGGCATTCTGGGACTCTGGCCTGTCACAGGGACATAAATTGGGAAGGTTGGAAGGGGATGAGGGTTGTGGCGGTCCATCTTGAGAGCCTGAGTGCACATAATACATGTCTGTACATGTCTGTGTATGTGGGATTATAAAGAATAGGCGATGCACTGACAAGTAAAATAAGGGAGCAGATTTTTACTGCTGTAGTGGGTTAATTGGGTTGCTCTGCAACAAAAAGGGAGCAGATCAGAGCGAGGAGAGTTTAAGACAACATCAATGTGTTGTTTTCTCAATATCGCAAGGACATGCACAGCCACGCTAAAATACTGATAACCTTTCAACTTTTTATATTTTGTCATTGTAAAACACAAACTTTCAGTGGGTGTCAGTGAGATTCGGCGTGATAGGTTGGCACAAAGTAGTGCATAATTGTAGGAAAAGTATTCAAAGTGTTGGCACACAGTTTCAATTACAGTTTCAAAAACAATTATATCAAACTAAAATTATTTTTCCAACAGGTATAAAGTTTGCTTTGTAAGGAAGCCTGGTTGTTTGCATCGAGTCACTGAATGTACTGCCCTCCTGCTGAGCTAGCATGTGGCGAGGGGAAAGGAAAGACTCGCTTTTAATATGAAGGAAGCTCCAGCTCTACTATGAGACTCAGTCTCCTGTAGTCCATTGGGGTTTGAACAGACCAGGCAGACACTCTGAAAACACAGAAGAAACACATGATAGGTAGTTCTTTCTATGTTAAAGAAAAAGTACAGAAATGCTTTTTTAGGAGAAATGCACATAAGCAGTTGATCGCTGAGCATTTTGCTGTTGCAAAATGCTCTGTTGGTGGCAGAAGTGGTTGGCTTAATGACTTTGTCATGGAGACAAGGATAAACACAAAAGCAAGACTTCTATAGAGAGAGATCATGAAGTTAATGGCATTATTAGCTCAGTCGACCACCTCTGTGGACAGGTGTGCCATGCATGAATCTTGAACTGCAGCAGTGGTAAGTGCTGCAGCCTTCCAGATTTGCCCTGTGTTTTCCTTATCTATGAATGGCTTCCCTGTATTGATTGAAGAAGAGCGGCTCCTCCAGAGTTACCATGGTCTTATTCAATTGTCTCTTTGCACGGTTTTTCGGCATAGATGGATGTCCATGTCTTGGTAGATTTTGCAGTTCTGCCACTAATTAGGTGACATCTTATAAAAGCATCTTGTTGCAGTTGATTTTAGTTTGGTACATTAAAGGGGGTTGAATACAAATACATGCCACACTTTTCAGATTTGTATTTGTAAAAAAAAATTAAAAACCACTTCATTTTTTTGTACTCTGCAATTATGCATTACGTTGTATTGGTCTTTCATGCCCAAACAAAATAATTTGTGGTTTGGGCTTGAAATGTAATAAGATAGTACTGAACAATACTTAGTTATTTCTTAGGGGAATTAATTCAAGCCTAAACTGGCTTCTTGTTGGTTACACAAAAGTTTCTTGTGTTTTTTTGTGTGCATGCTCACTGCGAACTTGTTTATTTTATTGTGCATCCTCTTTTGATCTAAAAAAAAACCCACATTTGACCTTTCTCATTTAAACTGATTAGAAACTGATGGCGTTTTTTTTTTTTACCCCTAGGGGTGTGATCAACCCCATTGGAGGTGTGAAGGGGGGTCGGACAGCACCCCTCCAGTGCATCTCTGTTGCAGAGGGCCACTCGAAGCCGGTTCTGTGTGTGGACGCTACAGATGAGCTGCTTTTCACTGGATCTAAAGGTATACACACAAAGACTCATAGAGGCATGCATAGTTGAAAAAACACAAATAGATCACCTTAAAAATAATTGTAATACACTGTTACTTATGTTATCGCTGCATTTTGTAGTGATTTGAAACCAAAATCTGTTCCTGTTTGTAGAAAGAAAACGCCACATAATGTGAGTTTCACACTGCATAACCAATTTTAACAAAACAAAAATAGTGTAAACAGCAGATATTTTATAAAATAATCCCAAATTGCCATTTCTATAATGTCTCTGATTCACCATTGACTCAACATAAGGAATGCAACAGGTGTAATAATGGACACGTTTGTGTGCCGTGGCTCTTGAAACAACGACTTGAATGAACTTTGCTTCCAAATCCTCTCCAGCTTGCCCTTGTCCTTCTGGTTTATGCACAGTTTTTGTAACACAATTTTTGCTTCCACTATTGTACTAAATTAAGCCCCTGTGATCACCCATAAAGTGGCATTAATCCATATTTAATCTCAAATATCAAAAAAATGCTCTGTAAATTATATTAGCATTATGATGTTTTGCAATGCACATTGAATAGATTTTAACACAAGCTGTTGATATTAAGGAGTCAGTAAGTTTAGCAGCTGCTGCATTTGCAGCATTAAAACCAACATCAATATGTTACTGTTATAAAATCCGAATGGCATTACTTCACAAATTACACAAAACACCAAAGTTATTCTGTTTTATTCTAGCCGTACAATGAAGAGCTGAATGAAATGTCAGAGAAGAGTGGGTGTGCAGACAGGAAGTCAATTGTATTGTAGGTTTAGAAGAAAACCTTGGATCCTAATCCAACTTTTCCTGTTTTCGTCTTCAGATCGCACCTGTAAGATGTGGAATCTAGTCACAGGTCAGGAGATCGCCACCCTTAAAGGCCACCCAAACAACGTGGTGTCCGTAAAATATTGCCCCTCTTCTGGTCTGGTCTTCAGCGTCTCCACCTCATACATCAAAGTGTGGGACATCCGTGACTCTACCAAGTGCATACGCACACTCACGTAAGCTTGTTTCTCAAGTCAACCAGATGGCACCATTTTGAGACTGATGAAACATTTCAGTAAAAGATGATGTACAAATATGCTCTTTTTCCCCTTCAGCGATATGCTTCAGGTTGCATTAAAGTGACAAATTAAACTGAAGTGCTTTTAGAGAAAATGACGGCGGCTTCTTCTTACATTTTATCTTTTTTTTTTTTTTTTTTCTTTTACACTGCTTGACTTCTCTTTACCCGCTGACAGATCATCAGGGCAGGTGGTTACAGGAGACGCATGCGCTGGCACAACCACCCGGACAATCACCTTTGCTCAGGGCGAGTGTCAGATCAACCAGATAGCGCTCAACCCGTCAGGATCTGTGCTCTATGCTGCTGCTGGAAATATTGTTCGCATGTGGGACCTTAACAGGTACATTTGTAACAAGTCATTTACGTAGCATTTTTCTTCTTTGGTTACTTATGTAGGTAATCAGTCACTTAGATATCCACTGTTTATCAATCGGTCTTATGTTTATGATAAGTTTATTAAAAAAAAGAGAAATTGTGATCAACATGTTGATAATGTTGGTTTGTCCAAAATTCACATTTTTTGAACAAACATCCATCAATCACTTTCTCCAACTCTCATCTATCAATTCGTCCAAAATTCAAAGATCTGTCAATTTTTCTGTTTGCTTGTATAGCATTCTTCCAATTGTTTTGTCCATTTATCTGTATATGATCCATCTTTTTATCCCGTATTAACTATATCATTGTGCTGCCAATCCTCCCATAATTCACCTGTCGGTTTGTACAAAATTTACGCATCTGGCAATTTGTCCATCCATTTGTTTTTGTCCACCGTCCTTCCAGTCATTTTGTCCATCCGTCCATCAATCCATCGGTTTGTCCACCCAACGCCCGCCATTTGTCCTTCTCTTTGATTGTCTGTCCAACATCTATCTGATTATGTTGTCATCCATTCATTTGTATATTTATCCTTTATCTATCCCTCTCTTCTGTCAGTCATCCATTTAGCATAGGAAAAGTACAGACATCTCAAAATGTGTTGGAATCCAATCAGTGTTTTCCACAATCAGTTTTTGACATTTTTTAGTAAGCCCTCATTTTCTTGAGTTTTTTACGCCTTAACAGAGAAGTGATCAACAGATTGGAGCAGACAGTTTGCACTGAGGGGCTCCAAGGTATTTAATGATGCATAAGAAACCCCCCAAGAAATGAAAAATGAACAAATTAGGCATTTCTTCACTCTCTGCCAGAGGCATCAGTGTGTCGTAATAGTTCGACTTTACGCAAGAGAGGGAAAGTGTCTTCATTTAGTGACACAGACAGCTTGAAAATCAGATTTCATTTTTGTAATGAATTTCACAGACCTTTGTTTCATCTTCTGACTGTGGGTGTCTCTTTGTGCAGGATGCAGGCTACAGGCAAACTCTCAGGCCACATCGGTTCTGTCATGTGTCTGACAGTGGGACAGTCTCTGCTGGGCAAAGACCAGGTCATCACTGGCTCCAAAGACCATTACGTCAAGGTATAGGTCACAAGTATAAATGCAGTACTCTGGAAAAGTATTCATACATTCTTGACTTTTCTTACATTTTGTCACTTTGCAATCACAAATTATGAAAACAAATTTTATTTGCTTTTATTAATTGGGATGTAGAAAAAAAAAGTTGTTTTCTTTGTACACAGAAACATTGTGGCTTTCATTTGTATTCAACTGTTAGTCAAAACTTGGAACTGCATTAATTTGCTGCAATTATAACCAGTTAACTTTTGAGGTATGTTGCTATGGAGAGCATTTCAGTTTTCAGGTCTTGTCACAGATTGTTAGTTGTTTTAGATCAGGCCATTGACAGGGCCATTTAAAGACAAATATTTTTTGAGCTAAACCATTCAGTTACCTCTGACTGTATATTTATTGCTGTCTTGCTGGAATGGAAACTTCCTCCTCAGTTTGACATCTGTTGCAGACTCCATTAGATTTTCCTCCAGGATTTCCCTGTATTTTGCCCCACATGTTGCCCCATCAACTCTGACCAGTTGATTGGTTCTGGTTTTTTATCTGACCAGAGCACCTTCTTTTCAATCAAGACTTCTTATGACTTCATCTCAAGTCATAAGAAGTCAAGTCAGAACTAGTGTAGAACTAGTAGCTATCCCGCTTAGATTTTTCTCACCTGAGCTATGGATCTTTGCAGCTCCTCCAGAGTTAGAGTTAGTGTTCCAGCTGTTTTCAATGGTAGGTTATTTTTTTCTAACATACCCCTACTAAAACATCTTCACAGCTTTATTCTTGATTTGTCTACGGTCTCCATAAAGCTCTTTATTCAGCAGTGTTGTTTAACAAACCTTTTTAGAGTATGAAGGCTGAATATAGGCAAAGGACACACACTTGTTTTGTGGTTTGTGGTCGCACTTAGGTGACAAAATTTCATATGGGTTGTATGAAACCTTTAATTTTGAAAGCTACTGTATTAACAATCTAAGTGCACAAAATAATGCTTGTTTCTTTTTTCTCTTGAGATATTTGATGTGGCAGAAGGAACTCTGGGTAATGTGGGTCCCGCTCATAACTTTGAGCCTCCGCACTATGACGGCATTGAATGTTTGGCCGTGCAGGGAGACGTACTTTTCAGCGGCTCGCGAGACAACGGCATCAAGAAGTGGGAACTGGAGCAGCAGGAGCTCACACAGGTTTGTGTTGTTTTGCATGTATGAGGAGTGTAGCACATGTGTGAGGAACCCAAAACATGTATTTGTTGACATGTTTAATACATGTCAACAGCTGCAAAGTGATTCTTGAACAGAGAACTACATGATCCTAGTGTATTGTCTCCTGCTGACACCGAGAGGTTCACTAGGTTGAGTTAACAGGAGGAGGGATGTTTTATTATCACGTGGATAATAATTCACACATCGGAATTAGAGGAGTGCTTTCTTGATGAAACACGAAATGAGTCTGCAATTGAACAATGAGTAAGTCTTGAAGGCAATTAAACCCTGATCTCTTGACCCTCATAATTACAGGGCAATGTCAAGCCAGCTCCATACAGTGTGTGTTGCAATTAAAGTGCTAACAATGTATATAGCTGCAGTAAGATCTTCCTTATTAGTTATAATAGTGAAGAACCGCATCACTACATAAGCATAAGCTCCTGATCAGTGGAGCAACTCTTTAAGTATTACAACTGTGCTTCATCTTCCTGACTAGCATAACTCTGTAAAATTCTGCACCACATCATTTAGGTTGAAAGCTTAGAAATATTTACCCATTTATAGTTTAAGTCCCTGCAAGCTGCTCAGAGCTTTTCTGCATGTGGTGACACCAATGCATAATTTCTGTCTCTTAGTGAACATGCATATATAGATTTATAGATGAAATCTCTCCATTTCATTAAGATGTACTTGCTGGTATTATTTTTAGCATGCTAAGAAACACTTTCTAGGTTAGCCTCTAGCTGTAAAGTACAAATAATTTAAAGTGTCTGAGGAATGAAATAAAAATGTTAAGCAACACTTTCAAAGTAGTTGCTTTATTTTACTGAGCTAAACCACAACCTCAGGAAGCAGTGTTTGGAGGGCGCTAATGTGAAAGAAATTATATGTCTCTGTTTTAATTATAACCAAGTGCTCACACTTGGCTCGTCCATTTTGTGACATAATTACAAGGATGTGTAGCTGTGTACGTTACAGGTAAACTGCAAGTGTATCATTAGTAATTAAGCTCATCAATTATTAGCTTAAATAAATAAATAACAAATTTTTCATGTTAAATTCTTAAATGTTCAGATGAGAATTTTTCTTTTGCTATTAATGCTAAATTTGTTTTACTCTTTGAGTGAAGAGCAAGTTGGACGTTAGTTTATCATAGCATAATAGAAATGTATTTATAAAAGGTGGCATTTTACTATAGAGAAAAACTAAACATCAAAATGTAGAATATATTATAAATAGAATGTTTATTGGTATAACTTTAATTACTTTAAATTTACCTTAATGAAATTGAGCTAAATACATCTTTTAACATTGTTTGCTTATTACTGGTACCAATATATGATTAAAAAAAGGCCCTAAAAGACAAGTTTTTGTTGTTTTCTGTCTTGCCAGTTGTTTCTCGTTTTCATGATTTAAAAAAATTTACAAAACGTCATTAGAAAAGTAAATAAAAAATACCATGAGCTGACTTGTTAAACCTGTTACTTGTAAAACTAATACATATTTCAAAGATTTGTTTGATAAGAGAAGTTATGAAATGCATAACTTTTTTCTTGGGCGTTGTACAGTTTGGATATTAAGAGACATGCTTTCTATGGAGACACTCCTAAAAATGATTTAGCTCTTACTTAAACGGTCTGTATAATAACCATGAAGAACTGAGCAGCCAGTTGCAAGCTCAGCTGGTGGCCAGCTTCCTGCTACCCGAGTGCTCCCTTCATGTCTCTTTTATCCGCAGTGTAGAGGTAGCCAGCAGTGTGTGTTGTCATGTGTAATGTGGCAGGAAAGTGGCATGTCAACAGCGGGGAGCTTAGAGCCCGCTCACACCTCAGCCACAGGTAGTGGTGGAGCAGCGTGTCTTTGTTCCTGTGATTCTCCACCGTCTCCTGTGTATCCTCCGCTGTGTGTGTTTGTTAATAATGCATAATCGTACAGCTTGTGGGAGGATGTGCTTTACTCATTTGCATGCACATCACTTTCCCAGTTTGTTTTGCATAACTTCTGTTTTGCCTTTTGTTTATTCAAACAGACAAAGCCAAATCACAGGACATAATTATTTCTTTCCAGAGCTGGAATTAAATCAGCTCTCTCTTTGCTGCGGACTGTAGCATATGACCTTAACCACATTTGTGAAGCAGCCAACACCATCAATTTTACAGCCTTCCCGACTCAGCAATCTCTGTATAATTATGTAATGGGATTGAATTGTGGCTTTGGGTATAATAATGTAACATATTACAGTGGACTCTGAAACTCTGCCTTCTTCAGGATTATTACTGGGAGCTGCTATGCCCTGTCCAGCCCCGTAAAAAAAAGCCTCCGTTGTTCTTTTCCTCGAGGAATATGTGAAGTAATATTCTTATAATTACTCAAGACTGCAGTCTAGTGGATCCCACACTACCTGACATGATGAATGTCCCAATATAGCCTTCCCAAACAGCTTACAGTGTGTATGCAGCTTTGCCGAGTAATAAGTGTTTATGTAACTGTTACCATTGCTGTGTGGCACTATTCTCTGTAAGGTGTTTAAAAAATTTGACAGATTTTCACCTTTATGTGTAAAGCTATAAAAGAGAGTGTTGATGTAGATTTATCAAGTCTTCTTGTTCTGGTCGCTCTGCACTGTTTCTCAACATTTCTGTTTATGAATAATCATGCACCACATATGCTTTTCTCCCCTTGCCATCAATTGATAGTGAAGCCTACATTGAACTTTCACACAAGTTTTAAAATTGTTTAAATAGATTCTAGTTAAATAGATGAATTAATTTGCAGCAAAAAGTATTCACGCCCCTTTTTATTGTTACAATCACAAATTTTGGATATTTTGTGTGATATCCCAACAAAAACTGTGCAGCCCATTTCTAATGAATTCTATCATTTTATTAAATAAATTCTTTGTATTTGGCTGTTGTCCTCTTACCCCCTATATGGACTAGTTACCCAGTTAGACAGAAAAACATCCCCATAGCATGATGCTGCAACCACCACGTCTTCTGCAGAAATGGAGGGAAGTGTTGCATTTGCAGAAGCCAAATATCTGCTCAAAGTAAAAACAAAATAATAACATTTACATTTGGTATGCATTTGGTAACATTTCATGCACTTTTTCATTCAATTGTGTAAAATAAATGTATATTGGGATTATGTGTGTAAAATACATTAATTGTGCTGTTTCCTAAAGATGGAATTAGTTTTGTTTTGTACTTAATCTATGGTTAGATGCTCTTGTGAAATTCATCCTTACCTGCAGTTCTAATAGGCAAGGAAGGTGCTGCATTAAGATGATCTAATTATACAGTGTTTTATACTTTTTTTTGTTTTTAAAATTAGAAAAAGCAGGTCTTTACATCTAAAGGCATATAGTGGGTTTAAACTAAACAGGAAAATAAATTACATGAATTGCAGAAGTCTCAACCATGACAGATTCTGAAAAACCTTTAGGTGTATTTTCATTAAAAGCAAATAGACACGTATGAAATCGGCAGTGACAGATGACAGACGTGCAAGAAAAAGAAGGGGATTAATTTAGAAAAGCAGTCTTCCTCAGTGTGTGTTCCTCTGCTCCAAGCTACCTTAATGCGCTGCCCTGGTGGCTGAGATGAATGCAATTATAGAACAACATTAAAACCCAAACTGTACGAGTCATAAAAGTTTAATAAAGCCCTGCATAAAAATTAAATTGCTCTCTCTGTGTTTGCTCTGTGTTTTAGGGGAAAAGGGTGAACTGATTTTGTTTGACATCTTACCTCTGCAGTGATTTACCACAGTCTTGAGTTAGAAAACTCAATATCCAATCAGAGGCTTTTTGTTGGATGTTTCTGTGGCACTCTTTGATTTTCTCAGAGCAAAAACACAGCCTACGAAATAAAATGCAAAGACCATACGAGGACAAAGATTTAACTTATACGAACCCTAATATATTAGGGTTCGTATAAAAACTAAAATGCTTTTGGCTCGCCCTGAGAATAAATGACTCAAAGCTTCATGGGTCCCCACCTTCATCTCCCGTTGCTGCAGAAAAGACCTTCATGTTGATGTGAACAGATCATTCCTTGCTTATGAATTCTGTTTGAAGCCATTGTAAAACACACAGTGAATAGACACAGTCTAAGAATAGCTGTAGCACAGTCTAAAAATGGTCTCTAAAAACTTGTACTTTTATGTTGCCTAGCAACGACGAAGTGCACTTTTAATTCAAGGAATATGTTGTTGTTCCCAAGATAATTCATTTTGCTCCATTATAAATGATACAGGGAACATGTATGTGTGTCTGCTGTTATTTAAGGAATGCAGCAACCCAAATGTCGAGTGTATCCTGCTGGATTATTGAAGTGAATGTCAGATTTTTTTTTTTATTCGGCTCCTAATACAGATCTGCTCTGACTTCACAGCAAATCCCGAATGCCCACAAGGACTGGGTGTGCGCTCTGGCCTATGTACCCAGCCGGCCCATGTTGCTAAGCTCCTGTCGGGGCGGCATGCTCAAGGTGTGGAATGTGGAAAACTTTACGCCCATAGGAGAGGTCAGAGGTCATGACAGCCCCATTAATGCCATATGCACCAACTCCAGGCATATCTTTACAGCCTCCAGGTATGTTTAAAGAAATATATTGACAAACTGTGTCCTATTACAGCTCTAAACATGTGTGGCTATGTTCACATAGCCACACACTTCAAGCTGTAATAATAATATATTTTTTGTGGGGAGTCAGGGGTTACGTTACAAACCAACACTCCAAAATGAGCTTCAAGTTTGCTGTTGTAATGTCACTAAACTAGTGATTCCTTTTGCAAGGGACTGTATGTTCAAAATGACCCTCAACCAGTATTGTCTTGTTTCCAGTTTGTTCATGCATGTAAAATGATTTGTAGGTAGTCCTTTGTTGAAGTCTTCTGGAAATGATTTAATGAGAGCTTTGGAGTTACAAATGCCAAATGACATAAAGTTCAAATTTTAATCAATATAAAATGTTAAAATCAGAAGTAAAAAGATTGCCCTTTACCTAAAAGGTAATCTTTCTGCGGAAGACTGAACCATTTCAAGAGCTAATAAGCAGTTCAACCCAGAGTTGAGAGAGTGTTGAACTGCAGCTTTGATTTCATAGTAGCATGAAACAAAGATGGTGCTGGTTTAGCTGTCTGGATCTTCTCCTTGCTGTCTTCTTTCATCAAATCTTAAACTTTATTAATCATCTCCTGTTGTTCTCTTTCTCCATCGCCATCCTCACTATGACCGACTGTTTCCTGTCGTGGACTTCCACACTTTGTTTTTCTCCTCTCACTTACTCCTTCGTCTTCGTCTTCCTCTTCCTCCCCTTCCTCCTCCTCCCGTGGACCCCAGTGACTGCAGGGTGAAGTTGTGGAACTATGTGCCAGGCTTGACCCCATGTCTTCCTCGTCGGGTCCTGGCCATCAAGGGCCGAGCCACCAGTCTCCCCTGATTGTGTCCTCTGCACACCGAACCTCCTTTCCTCTGGTATTCTCTTAGCCGATCATTCTTTTCTTCCTGTTGTTTGTATTTCCCCAACTTTTAAATTTCTTCACCTTTGTACCTAAAATCCACCCTTTTAATTATTTTTCTTTGTGTTTCTGCCCTGTTTTTTATTTTGTGCTCTTTTCATTTTTGGTTTCTTTCAAAATCCTTCTCTGTTTGGCTTTAAAGAATCTTTTCTTTTCTTTTTTGTAGTTATGTTTTGTAGGTCACTTGCTACATCAAAGACAACAGAGAATAACAATCTCAATCCAATTTGTTGCATTTACACAAATAATTGTTTATATGCTGTGTATGTATCACTCTGTTTCATACAAGACTTTTAGCAAAGTAATGAGTTGGTGTCGGGTGGAAATTTAAAGGCAGCAGTTCAAAATATTGCTGAAATCAATCACTCCCTTTGCTCTTGGATAGATTTGTGTTCACATGGTACATGCAGTCAAAAAATTCGAGTTGGTTGTGGTTGTTAATAAGATTTTATGAAATGGACCCTTGCAGACCTGTACAGAGAGCCATGCAGGCACTGCGGCCAAGCAGATGGGGAACAGTGCACTCATCATCTGTGTAACCCCAGCAGCACGCTGTAGTCTCTCACTCCCCACGGTCTTTTTTTTTACTGCTGCATTGATCTCTCATACACAGGGCAACATGCTCAATACCTCGCTGCCTCACCTGCTGCTTGCATCTGACAAAGTTTTGTGATGGCGCCCCAATGAGCAGTTGTTGTAACTGCATGATGTCCAGGTGTTGGATCTGGTTTGAACACTGCAGTGTGAAAGGGAACCAAACTAAATGAACTTATGAAAGTTGCACAATCGAACAAAGCTTCCTGGACAAATCCAGGGTGACGGCGGCCCAGGTTGTCAGTTCATCTGGAGGTTAATGTTCCCCTTCTGCCCGCACACGCTAGCTGACAGAACTGTCAAACATAGGGCGGCATCTTTGTTGCTTTTTTTGTTGTTTCAGATGCAAACCAGCAGAAGGCTCTTGCATGAGGAGAACTAGACAGAATCCAGTTATAAACCAAAAGTCTGTATTGTTTGGTTTAAAGTGAACAGAGAGGCATGTATTTTTGAAAATTAGCTAAAATTTGATTTAAAGTTTTTCAGTTAAGGTTTGCATTCAATCCCATATAGAGGGCATTTAATTATGGCATGGATGAGCTGTTCTCTCTTGAAGTTCATTGTGGTACTGAGTTCAAACTTCTCCAAAAGAGTTAATGACAGACTTTACCTGATTTACGAGAAGATGGTGGACGTGCTAAAGTGCAACAAGAAAATGAAACTACGCTCTGTTGTTTGAGTTTTCATGACAATGCAAGCTAGCTTTTCAGTGAAGAGTTACTGACTTTGTGAAAAATGTTTTTTAATTAAACATGTACATTAGTGACGTACACTCTGAGATATGCGTCTTTCTAATTTGTCCGATGCACACCAGTTGTTTTGGAAGGCGGGACTGCCTGTTTTGTCTTCTGTTATTTTTCCTCCGTTTGTTGTGCTCTCCTTGCTTTTATTACTTCGCTCATTGTCCCTCCTCTCTCTCTCTCTTCCTCTCCAGCGACAAGACCGTGAAGATCTGGCTGTCAAAGGTGTGGAGGAAGAGGTGAGAAGCAAAGTGACTGTGTATCCTCTGTCAGCCATCTTGCTGCAACAGTAGCCACTTCCAGCGACACGATGTGATGCCTCAGTCGCAGTTTCCAAGGCAATCAAGGTGTGGATCATGCAGAAAAACGGTGGACCGGGAAGTCAAAAAATATGCCTTTCAGAATTTCTTTTTTTCTTTTTTTTTTTTTTTTACTGCCAAGTGTTTTTTAAAGTGCCATTCTGCTGTGGTGCTGCTTGGAGATAAATGTTGTCAGCCTGGTGAAGCATCCGCCAAGCAAAACAATTTCTCACCTGACATGAAAACAACCACCTGCAGCCTGGTACTAAATGAAAGTGTCCTTCTGTTCTTTCACCAAGGTTTCAGGCAGTGAGAGATGAATCTGCTCATGTATCTGGTCGACTGCAGTATTAGGGACTGTGTCACAAACATTGTGGCTGCTTAGATACTGAGCACATTGGATAATCATGTTAAGTGGTCATGGCAGTGAATCGGTGGACTACTGCTTAAACGTCACTGTAGAATTACAGACTACCACTAACTGGTATCCAGTTTTAGCAGGTGTATGACTGATTGTTTATCATGTTTGTGTTTTTGTTATTATAATTTCTAATTTATTGTTTTTCCTACCTCTCTCATTTTGAACTCTGACCTGAGGTGGGTAAAAAAACAAACAAAAAAACAACAACATTTTTACAGGTCTTTGTGTGGAAACACTTGGTACTTTATGTTTCTAAGTCATTCATTTAATCACTATCGCTGTATGGATGTGTCCTGTGTGGGCCCCCTGGCAATCACACCGTCTGGTTGCAGAACAGATATGGAGGTAGCGTCGGTCCAGCAGGACCTGACTGTATCTCATTATCTGTTCTGGAGAAAACTAACTGCAGCCAAAGTAAGAAAAAGACGTGCAGTTTGCTGACAACATGAGCACTCCTCACGGACATGTGTGGCAGGAACTGCGGCCAAAATGTCGGATTGTAATGCTGTCAATCTGCAGCACGGGAGCCGTTTCTGCCATCTATCTTCGAAGCGCCCACTCCAACACTTTCTGTCTCTGTCTGTTCTGTTTTTAAGGTTGCGCTTCACACTGACCTTACTTTGGAGTCCACCTTCTTTCCAGCTTCTAAACTTCTCCCAGAAGCCAATTTAATTAGAGCTCGGCTCTTCCAGCTGCTTTTCAGGCAAGATTTCTTGTGTGAAAGTAGGTCATCACTGAGAGGGATTCTTTTCTTTCCCCTCTTTTTTTTTTTTTTGATTCCCAGTTTTCTTCCACCCACCATTTAGCTGCTACACTTTCAAGCAGGAATAAACTTCCTGCGCCTGTGCACTGATGTACAAATCTGTTTATGTGGCAGATTAGGCGTGTGGGCAACACGCACATATGCACATGCCACGGATAAATAAACAGTCTGAGAGGATGTTTCGGCTATCCATCTTGTTTGATGCGTCTTGGCATCATTCACTGTGTTGATTTAGAGTTTCCATAATAACACAGAGACATACAGTCTTAGGAGCTGCAGCATGCTCTAAAAGTCGGCTCCATTGCCTTTTTGTCGCCTGACACCTCCTAATACTGAAAATAGCTCCACATAATTCCATTATATCCTACCTTTTGCTTAACACTCTCTAAAAAAAAAAAAAAAAGACAACAACAAGCTGGAATAAATTTCAAGCTTCTTGCCACTCAGATGTCTTACTGCTTGATTTAAAAAAAAAAACAGTTTATGTCTGCTAGCCATGTTCTGCTTAGCAATATCTGTTTTGAAAAACCATGTTTTGCTCATTTGGTGCACTTTTTCTCGCAGAAGACCCAGAGTTGAACAGTATGTAGTTAAATTACGAGTGATGCTCGGATCAGAAAACTGCGTTCAGAGGAGAAGAAAGTAGAAAAAACAAGTTTCCTGTTAAATGTCCTGCTGCTGCTTCATGAATCTGAAGCTGCTTAAACTTGCCAAAAGCAATTTTCTTGGTTATAGTGTTCTGCTTAGGGAATAAAATTCTAGTAAAGCGTTGTCTTGAATAATATTTTACTATGATTAGAAACTCAGGTATATGTTGAAGGATGATTTCAAACTTTAGTCATAATGTGACCCTGCGAACTAGCTTTTTCTACCAACCAAATGCCTTTTTTGTGAGGATATTATTATTTTGAACAGAAATGGTACTGTCAGTGTTTCATACCACTTTGTGAAATACTCATTTTCCATGTTTCACTTTTCCATTTGATGCCCTTTACTTCATATCTATGTACTGTGCCAGTTTTACACGGCACCTTCCCAAACTGGCCAAAACTGAATGCCTTGAAAATGTGCACTGATATATATTGTTTTTTTTTTTGTTTGTTTGTTTGTTTTTTACCATAATGACATCTTTAAAATGTGTACAGTATGTAATATATGTAAGTAGCTGTTCTATAAAGCTGGAGTGACTGGTACACTATGTGGTCATTAGCAGGGTAATGATCTTCCACAGATGAAAAGAGT
Organism: Girardinus metallicus; assembly: GCA_903067095.1. Taxonomy (NCBI): domain Eukaryota; kingdom Metazoa; phylum Chordata; class Actinopteri; order Cyprinodontiformes; family Poeciliidae; genus Girardinus; species Girardinus metallicus. Next base: position 63,821 of record CAEGAE010010707.1, read on the forward strand.
AGGAAACCTTGACCATGAATCTGTTGAGCCCTTCACTGCATTTTTCTATGCCAATTAGCCTAACTGACCCTGCTCACCATCACACCAGGTTCAGAGTGATAGTAATGAATATACAAGGTTATCTTTCTTTTTCTTGCTCTTTCAGACTTCTGCTCGTTTTTAGAGGCTTTGTAATTCCACATCTGTAGATAATCTGCTGCCCACCGCTTGTACATTTGCTAAAGGGTTTGTAATGTCAGTAGTGCCGATTGGTTGACTTAACCTCTTCAAACATCACTGTTCAGTGGGTGACTTAGTTGTCTGTATGTTGCTGTAAGTGATTATTTATTACCATTGACATGGTTATTTTTCCTGGACTCTGAACAGCATGCCAAGTATAAGAGTTGCTCAGACCATGCAAAGAGTTTACGTGGTGCATCTTAATAGTTTTAAATATTACTGAAAGGTGAAACTTGTGTACTCTATGGATTTGTTACCTATTAATTTTGGTGATTGTACACTTGCCTCAATCTTTTGAATATGGTGTGGATTTTTTTCTCCCACGCTTTTTTTCACCCATTAATATACTTTGGTGCAGAACTATTTGAACAGAGATCTTAACTGAAAGTGACAAAAAAACAAACAAAGCTTGTCAGAATATTAGATATTTTTATTTTAAAGCCAATAATAAAAAAAGGATTAATCTAAAACTGTTACGGTCATAAGACTGCATATTTGAGAGTTGTCCAGCAGACAATGGGCTGTTATGGGCTGAGTACCACAATCCCTAACATTGTTGAAGGAACTGGCTGTTTACAGAGTGCTGCATTATTAAGAGTCTTGATAAAAAAAGAAAAGGTCCACAAGCAACAGAGATAACTGCAGCTTCAACATGGTTGTAAAGCAAAGTTCATAACAGATATATCAAGAGTTTTACTTTTAAAAATTGTTACAAAACCTTTTTGAGGATATCCTAAGGTATTGAGATGCACCTTTTACTGTTTTCTATTGACCACAAGCTCTGACACTTCAGACTATTCAGCACCACCCCAATTACTTGATGTGTAAATAGTTGTACCATATGATCTTTTTAAGCATTGTAGCAATGGATTTGAGTTTCACTGACTTCTTTCAGATCAGTTGGTCTCGGATTGATCTCTTCAATTTAGGATTTACGAGCACTTTGGAAAACAAACTTGCTGCAAACACTTTACACCCTGTTTTCTAGATGTAGATGAAGCCATGTTTGATCTTACCTTATTAAAAAATGCAGGCATTGCCCTAAAAAAAAAAAGCACACCTGTTTAAATATACTGTAGGTTTAGAAGTAAGTTAACATATTATGTCTAAGAAATATTATATGATGGAAAAAGGGGAAAAAAAAGGTAGTCCTTGCGTTCAGATTTGCTTTTTAATCCCATTTTAGGACATAACACAACTTTATAGATGCTCAGGAGACTTATCTTCTTTTTCTTAGTTGTGTCTTGATACTCAAGTTCAGTTGTCAATAATGACCACAAACCACATGTTAAACTGTCTACTACGCAATCAGGAATGTATTCTAATCTTGCTAAGGGTTACATTCTGATTCATGCAATACAAAATAGGCAACTTCTCAAGAATGCTGGAAATATCTTAAAATATAGGAATGAGGAAAAAAAACGTCAATATGCAGTGGAACAGTCTACCTCACTAGCTGCATACCGCAAAGCAACGTGCTTAAATGTCTGGTCAAAAAACAGCTTGGGAATTGATGAAAAAACATTGTAATGTAATTTATCTAACTGTCAAGTAAAATTTCATCCTTCTAGATCATGCAAATTTATCCAAATCGCTTGTATTTTGAAAAACATTAAGAGATACTTGCTGGAACCTTTTACAGGTTAAGCCTCCCAGAGCTTAACCTGCAGACTTGTACTGCAATAAGTCTTAAAAAATGAGTCAGAAGTAAGTAGTAGGCGGCTTTGAACACAGCATGCATTTATTTGTTTAAATGCCCAACATTGGTCGCCCCCAGCTCAGTGTAAACCTCAGTATCCTGATTTATTGTCGGTACACATGACAAACTCCACTGTGTGGAGAAGCACAGTCATTTTCTAATAATAGCAAGGAAAACCTATATTTAAAGGTTTGGACAAATACAGATGCACCAAAACAGAATACTTCTGAAAGGGATATTTAATTTGTTTTAAGGTAGGGTTGTGATGAATGGTTGACACAGTTTGGAGAATAAGTGAGAAGTTCTCATGGGAGAAATCAAGCTAAATGCTGCCCGGGCTCAGTAAAGATGTATTTCTTTCATTGTTTGAAATGTCAAAAACCAATATTCCTATTTTACATGGCATATTTGTTATGCTGACTGTGAACTGGAGTTGTTTAAAATATCCCACTGCTAATCAATTAAGTCTTTTAGGTCTGGAATTTTGGTATTAAGAAGACATTTTACCTGTTAGTAAAGTGTTAAGAATAAACTGGGGAAATGTGGGTTTTGTTTGGAGAAACATTTAGCTGCTTCAGTTTCCATAGTAACACAGATTAAAGGATAAAAAAATAGTGCTAACGTTAGCAACATCCGTTAGAGATTAATTCCAGAGTGTAGAAGTGAGTTTCTGTAGAGTTATCATCACTAATGGCTCCTCTACATATCATAACTCCATGAGCTTGTAGAAAAATTATGTAAATCCTGAGTGTTGGATGACTAACAAGCTATGTAGATGTGCTCCCCTGTTTTAGCTGACTTTAGCTATTTTAAACCACTTAAACTGAAAATTTTCATATCAATGTGAAACAATGTTTTGTCTACAACTTCACAGAGACCCAAGTATGGTGCAGGTTTTTTCAGCTGATCATGGTCTGTGTTAGTGACACAAAAACCAAAAGCTTACTCTTTCCACAGTGACCCTAGCGGACTGACAAGTTGCTGCGGCTCTAGCTTATTAAAACAGCCTACAAATCCACAATGTAACCTCACATAGTAATATGAAAGTTGCCTGCCTGGAAACGTTATACCAAACTCAACACTGGCCTTCTGTGAAATTGTAGGAAGCTTTTTTCTCTGATAAGATATTGCTGTGTCCAGTGATTTTAACATTTCCATTTTTAATTGTTGGAAATTCCTAACATCAGCTCAAAAAAAGGGAACGTATCTCCAACTACATTCTGACTTACTTAGGGCTTATTTTCCAACAAGCTCACAATGATATGTTTCTACAAGCAGCAAGAGAGCTTTTACTGATCAGTAAAAAATCAGGACTACCCCATGCCTGTTAGCTTGATTCTCTCATGATAATTTCAGCCTGGTTTTCAAGGCTACCATTAATCTCACTGTTGTCTACCACAGGTAATGTACTGACTTCTCAACTACCACTAAACAACAGACCCGCTTAGCACAAATCAACTATCCTTTTAATATTACCCATTGCATAGAATTGCTCTATTTCCAGATGAAATAGGCAATTTCTGTTTTTTTGGAGTATTACCTTACAGAGTTGTTATTGATATAGTTATCTTAAATTTAAGATTGATGGTATACAAACTTCCAGACATATTCTAACAAATAATAATAGAAAACAATGTGATATGAGTAGCCAGTGTTTGTATTTGATAGAAAGATCTAATGTTTCACAAAATTGAAGCTTCACAAAGTTCTTAGTGTTGGCGTTGTGCCTCAGCCAAATCTCCTGACTGCCTGTAAAAACAAAGTGTTTTAAGGACTTTGACAATCATCACCAAAACTCATGAATCTGCTAGATGTGCTTTTTGGGATTGTGGATTGTCCTTCAGTTCTGTTTTAAGCCAGTAAGTACTTCTGCTTACTTTATCATCCTGGCAGAAAAGGGCTGCGACTTTGCCTTGGGACGCTGGGGGGATGGAATGGCATTTACACACCATCATGTGGGCTCTTGGTCGAGAGAGCACTTGGCTACTCTGTCACACTTCAACACGCATCTTCTCTTACAGCTGCTTCAGTAGATTTTGTCCAGGTTTGTGTGTCATGCTAACACAATATCTGACAATATCTGTGAAATATGTACACTTAGGATAAAAATGTAGGTTCAGAGGCAAAGTGTGTCTTCTGTCGCACGCCCTAAGCCCTCAGTAGTGTAAATGTGTGTACAGTTTTTATATATGACAATATGCATGTAATGAAGCCATGTACAATTATTTGTGAATAATGTAAATAAATATTTAATGAAGAATCCAATAAATGAGTTCAAACCAATTTATGTTTTTTTTGGACATTTTAATTTTGTATGTTGAATATATTTTTCTTGCTTTTTGTAATCAGGTATTTAAATACATTGTATAGCTTTATACTGTCCAACATAAGTAAAGTCGAATGTTTTACCAAAATTATTTCTACAGGATAAATCTAGGAACAATGTAAATAATAGCATGAAAACATTTAAAGGAAATTGAAAGGATACGGTTACATTTATGAAAACATTTCAGTTTTAATCTGTATTTTTTTTCCAGAAGCTATATTCTGGAAATATAGCTTCCAGAATATATTTCCAGAATATAGCTTCCAGGCTTTCCTCGTTTCAAGGAAAGACTGGAAGCTTTAAGCTATATTTTTTGTGTTCCAATAATTAATGTAAAAGATTTCATATTTTAACTATGAAAAAAAAATGTAGTGCCATTTTTATAATGGAGATAAATTTCTTTATAATCAGATTAAATGGGTTATTTCATAGTAATTACCTAATTGTGTGTTTTACATAACTTGATATGAAAGCCGCTAACAACATAAAATTGTGTTTATCTTGTTTATCACTTAGGATAAGCAGACAAACCCACCATGAAACATGTCATGTACATATAGGAGGTATTTCTCATCCTGCTGCATTTCTTTCTATTTCAGGGGCAGAAATACAGACTCAAATCCCATCAATCTCCATTTCCTTTGCAAACTCTGATCATTAACTTGTGTCAGGCTGCGCCTGTCTCAGCCACGATGGGAGACGCAAGCACTGTGATATACGATGGCCATTAACGTCTCAGAGGAGGCAAAACCCATTTGAAGATGCCTGTGACAAACAAACAGTCATGCACAGAGCCAGTCACATCCCAGCTGCATGTGCTTGGACTGCTTTCTCCAAAAAACAAACTTTTGAAAATTCACTTGAATGCATCTGAATCCGTCTCACACACACACATACCCACACACACAGCGTTCCACTAAACCTGTGTGTGCAAGCTGATCCATCAGTGTCTGACAGACAATGCCAATCACCTTGTAACTTCAAAAATCTTTACTCTTAGCGTAGAGGAAAAAACATATCCATCATTCTTCCTGTTCATTTTTACATCAGTATTTCTGACACTGGTTTTTAGGTCATTTTTCCATATAGGTCAGAACTTTACATTCACAAATTGGGCAACTACAGCAATTACCAAGCAGGATTTTGTTTTTGATTTTTACTATTGATGTGCTATTTTTACCAATTTGACTTTGCAAAGAAAAAAACAACTTTAAAGTCTTGGCACATATTGGAATTAGGTCTAGACTTGCACAAATAGATATTTTTTAGGATTTTTGTTGCCCTAGAAGACTTTACATGACAATGAATTGACAGGAAAGTGAGTTGTGAGAGAGGAAATACAAGCGTCAGGCCGGGACTTGAAACTGTCAACGCTGTGTTGGAAACCGAGGCCTCCGTACATCGTACATCGTTCCCTGCGCCACCGCTGTGTTTGAGGTATTTGACAAGCTTTGACTCCTGTCCCAAGTCCACTTTCCATCTTTCTAACCATTCTGAGCGGTTTCCATGTCCTTGCTGCAGAAAAATCTCCCCAGAGCATGCTGCAGCCACTACCATGTTTGACATTGCAGATGGTGTGTGTTCAGGCTGTTGTGCTTCTTTGAAGTAAGTTGATTTCAGGTTAAAATTGTATGTTTTTTTTTTTTTTTTTTAGTTGGTAAGATTTTTACATTCTTAGTAAGTTGATTTAATTTAAGATTTTACATTTTTATTAAGCTTACTTAATCTATGTAGGCAAGCTAGACACATTTTCTCAAGCAAAGAGATTTTTAGGTTTTCTCTCCCTTCTTATGTTGGAGTTCTAACATATTTTAAAAAAGGTAAGTTAGGTAATGCATACACTTAACTTGATTGCATCAGTCCAACTGACTAAAACCCATAATTATATTTTTTTTACAGTGCATGTGAGGTTTTAATGACTTCTCCTTACTGCCTGCACTATTTTCCAAAAAAAGCTTTCTGTTTTTTTCTGCACATAAATCACAACTTTGCAAGCAGATTCTGTTTAAATTGTCGTTAGGCATTTTGTTTCTATGAGGCTGTCACAACAATACATAATTTGTTCCCATTTCTTAAGTTGCATCAGTAAGAAATGTCAATGGTAGCACAATTTGACAGGCATAAAAATAGTACCTTTTTCACAAGAGCCATTAGCTGAGACTGTCAAGGTGTATAGTAGATGAATCAAGTGAATGGTGATAAATCTCTCTGGGGTAAACAGTATGTAACATTTTCTCTTTCTCTGAAAGTAAATTTCAAGACTTTATGGCATGCTATCTTTATTGTTGTCACTGCATGTCACACCATACTGACATATGTGCAAATCCTAGTATATCTCAAAAAATTTTAATATTGCTTAAAAGTGCCATTTTTCTTAATATGTGACAAATTGTGTACAAGAGGTGTAAATATTTCCGAAAGCAACTGCAATAAATCTGGAGTCACTGATGCTTAAAGCCATCACCTTTATTTTAAATAATAAACCTAACTTTATTAGGCAAACATATATGCAAGCGTCCTTCTGAGAGAAATAACTCATTTACATCCTGACTGTATGACTTCAATTCACAAAGGATTTCGATACGGAGCAATATAATAAATAATGCCACAAAAAAAAAAAAAAAAAACCTCTCCTATTGAGCCTCAGATACACAGCAAGCATCTGTACAACTTCCGAACAAAATGACTACAGAGCAAATAGCAGTTTAATCCCATCATGCACTCGCTCTTTGAGGCCGGGTTTGCACACACAACCCTCTGTGTTACCAGGCTTAACCACATCAGAGGGTTACACTGTCATTCATGAACACAGGAGGACAATTTAAAAAACCCACATGTTGTTTTTTTTTTTTGTCTTTGAGCATAATTAGTCTTTTTTTGCTGACAGTGTGTGGAATATGTTAAATATTTGATCAAATGAGCCATCTGTCACTTTAGAAGTTTCCTAAAGTAAAAATGATAATTAGTGGCACTGAGTCTTTGCCGACTTAACTAATACAACAGTCAAAAGCAGAAGAATTAGTGTTTATGTTTAGCTGTTGAATTAGTTTAGCTTAATTTTAGAGATGAGACCTAGAAAAAGTCACAAGACTCAAAGCAACTCAAAGCCCACAACTTGCTGTCCTGTTTACGTTTGGTCGGTTTGTTGCCTCAAGATGCTTTAATTGCAATGAGCGACCAAGCAGTTCCAACAAATTCATTTTAACTCAAAGGTTTGTCTGCTATGTATACTGATTATATTCACACATGCACTGTAATTCTCTGAAGCTATTCATTTTCACAATCTTTTGAATTTAGGAAACTTGCAAGAATGAATCATAATCAGATGCCCAAACCAAGCAAGCTGTTTCAGTCAGATGTTTACATTCACTCACTTTTTTTATGGTTGAGTGATTGAATAGCAACTAACATCCATGATTTTTATAAACAAGAATTGCTTGAAGTTACTTTGGATTTTCTTTAATGTACTAAGAGTCTAAATTTTTTACACATGGAGAAGAAAGCAAGCAGAAGGAGAAAATGCGTGTGCAAGCAGCATGAAATCTGAGCAGGTGAATGGAGAACAGAGTATATCTGAAAGAAAGCAGAGGTTTTGGATGCAAGCATTACAAAGGTTTTAAATTCTACTCTTACGCTGAAAATGAAGTAATTTCTTATCTGACATTTGAATTACCCCAGTTACATACAGCCTCAAAAAAATGGATAAATTCCAGCTTATATTGGGATAAATAACCTGAATTCTCTTTTGATGTCATCAATGAGCAGTGGGATAATTCTAAGTGGATATTTGACCATTATTTTGATTAGAAATGGATTTAAAATGTTTTTTTTTCTCTAATGAGACTTAGCTTTTATTTGTAGAGATTAATTTTCAATGGTGTTGAGGGCAGAGCTCTTCCCAAAGCCGCCTTTGTCCACTGAAATTAGCAGAGACAATCCAAAAACATCTAAAAAAAAAGTTTTATGATGAGACAAAACAAAGATTGATTTGAGTAATTTGGTCCCAATGACAAATAGTATGAATATAGTAGTAAATGTGAGGCTTACTTAGGAATGCTGCTCTAGCTGTCAAGCATAGTGACGGTCGTATCATGCTGAGGCTCAATATAAGGAATTAAGAAAAATTGTAACTAAATGCAAATATGTTGTTATATCGGCCTATCAAAGAAAAAGCTTTAAAATGACAAAATTAACATGAAATTCATGCTGATGATGAGTAGACCTCTGTATCTCCCATGGCCATTAAATTTCTTTTTTTTTTCCCTTGAAGTTCCAAACATATTGTGTAAAGACCAAATTTATTTATGGAAAATTCACAAATGAGCAGAACTATTATTCACATCTGAGAAAATTCATGAGGTTTATAGCTTTTCATAAACTGCTTATGTCTAGCATTTATTTACTGAGGCCCCCAAATACATTTGTAGTACAGCTGTCAAAGCAAAAGGGATTCATGAGAGATAAGAGAGAAGGATCAACATCCATCTTTGATGATTTGTAAACGCAATACTGTGTCAGCTGCAGCGTACTGTTGCATCACAGCTCGCCTCCTAAACACTCTAAAGCCCCAAGAGGTTTAATAGATGTTTCAATACATCACATAAAGAGAATCTCTTCATGTGTAAAGCATTTGTGTCAAAAGCAACTGGACAAAATTCCTTGGCTGTTGCCCCAGAATACATGGGAGAAAATTAAAAGTCAAAACTATTATTAATAGAAGCAAATAACACTGAATTGCTTAGTCAAATTACATTTGTTGTCGTTTATGTATGCTTTCACATGCGATCTGTTCTGTGTCTCTTCTCCTTTTGTTCTCGTTTCTTCTTCTTTTTGACTTCCCTCTTTTTCGTCTCTCTCCAGGGCAGGAAGTTGTAGGACACCAAAGCTGTGAGGAGGTAGGTGGCCATGCCGGTGTATCCTCCAAACACCAGACACAAGGGCTGCGCCAACACAAACAGGCAGAACACGTTCATCGACGCCCCGTCATTCAGCTCCACCTTGTCCTCCTTTGAGGCTTTCATCACTCCAAAGAAGTAGATCAGCGCCACAGCTGGGTAGAAGGCGAGCTCCACCATGCTGATAAACAGGAAGCACCCACGCACTCTGGAATGCTTTAAAATGAAAGTGCACAGGTGTTAGGAAGGCAGCTTTAAGAATCCAGCGAGACAAAGACTTTTCAGGACTCACACTCACCTCGCTGTGATTTACACCCTCTTCCAGGCAGAAATCCCTTGGAGGTGTAAAGGCGGATGTGACAGGGATAACAGAATTGGACCTTTGATCCTTTGCCATAAAAGTACTGTGAAACATTACCTACCTGCTAGGCTCCTTATCTAGACATTCAACCCTTTTTTACCAGCCCGATGACATGCAATGATTATTTTATTTCGTTTTTAATTTGAATAAATCCAGCTTGCAAATCCTCCACCTGTCCAAACCAATTACGCCGTGCTTTCATGTGCATCTTTTCAAAATGACAGCCAGCTTCCTTCAACAGTTGCATCAAAGTAGCCGTCAAGCTTCACCACAACTTGGTTTGCTTAAATAACATGCCATGAATTGATCATGCTGTGGAAACTAGAGCATGTACTGCGCCTTGTTAAAATTATTCACACCACTTGAACTTTTCAACGACAACAAGACGGAGCTTCAGTTTATTCTGTTTGGGTTTCGAGTGAAAGACTAACACAATGTAATGCTTAGTTGTTAAGTGAAAAGAAATTAATTAGCCCCTTGACTGTCACCCTCAGAACGCTTATATGTTGGTCAGTGGGTCTATGACTAACATTGACAGTGTGACTGACAGTGCTAAGTTCTTCCTCTTGACTCTGATTGGTTATTTCTGACCATATACTGTGATGACAGTTTTATCAAATATGTAAAAAACATATTTTAATTGAAGTTATCTACTGCGGCTTTGAGGTTTATCTTTGTATCCTGACAAAATTTCAAGTGGTATGAACAACTCCGCAATTCACCATACAGACAATAAAGTGTTTACATAAAAAAAACAAAAAAACATGTCTTTAAGTAAAAGGGTTCAAGGAGTGTCGACGTTAAATTTGGTATTTTTGTGGCTTTTTGGAAGAGGATTAGCTTTCATGTAAAGAGATAAGAGGCTGAAGTCATTGTCATATTCCTCTCTGTTCAGCCAGAGCTCAGGATTAAGGAAGTGGAGTGTAACAAAGAAACATCATGGTCGGCCCAAATGACATGCATTCATGCATCATTCAAAGTGCGTCATGCTATGATCCCTTTACCAACTGACCTCATCATATAATGTCGACTCAAAGAACATTTGTATTACCAACTAAGTTTGGAAACATATTCTTTTAAACTATCTTTCTCTTCTAAATAATATTATTGACTAATGCGATCCATTAATGGAAACATGAAGGAGAAGTCTGGCTGTTTCATCTTGTTTCCTATGATTAACAAACCAAATGAGAATTTCCTCATTTAAGTCGGGATCTTATTCCATCAAAGCTTCATAATGTAGGTGTAATTTTAATCATACAATTGGAGCTTTCAAGATTTAGATCAAAGCCTTAATAACGTAATTTCAGCAATCACATTTCATGGTAAAAAGCGCCGTACTTTCACACAAGGTTTATTAAATACATTTTACCAATGTTAAATAAGACTCATTCTTTAGCCATTTGGCTACATTTTTAGCTGGTGCTAATAAAAGGCAAAGTTAAAAAAAAATTATGCTTTCAGGCTAATGCTGAATAAATATATGTGGAGTTAAATTATTCCATCAACTGTGAGTCAAAGCTGAGTGCTTCCTTTGGATGTTTTAAAAAGTCCCTTATGTGGTCGTAGTGTGTGAGTATTTCATACGCCAGCCAGTCGATTTCACATTCCTCCGTTTACACTTAGACAGAGCTCGCACCAGTTTGTTGAAAAGTAAACTTGAAACACCAAGAAACAGAGCGTCCAGGCAGAATGCTAACTTTCCCCAATGATGCTGCACCTTATGAAAGATTTTGCATAAGCAGCTGCTTTCAGTGTACCAGCCTCTGACTATCTGATTTTGTTGTTTTTTTTTTAACGTGAATGAGCTCATGAGCAGATCTGGTCATTTTTAGTTTGATTGCAGCTCTAACGCATCGAAGTGTTTGAATCCCTGTTGCACCCTGATGAGGCTTTGGCACCTGAGCCAATCACTGAGCCACAGGTTCACCACGGGGGCAGCATGTGTATGTTTGCTTGCTAGAGTCAAAGGAGTCATTCATAAAAGGTTCCTTTGTGATGTTTGCCACCTGATGAGGAGGGGGTTTGATTCTGGATTAAACCACTGGCTCACAGAGCAGGATTACTCTCTGGGAGGGAACATGTGGTCCTTTGAACTGGATTTTTCAAACCTCTCCCTTCTCTGCAGGGCACAGCTGAGAAACATACTTGCATCGTTCAGAGAGAAACATACAGTGCAGCATGGAAGTTGAATTGATTTGGGGCCTTTTTTGCATTTATTCCTTCATTTTTTGAGTGGTTTCACAAAACATTGCTCTGAAGATGTTTAAAAGCAAGAATGGGCTTGTTAGAGTTGAATTTTTTCGTGGCTCTTCTCTATTCCAAACAGGATTAAAAATATACACGCAGGCTCAAATATATATTTACATCACCAGAAATATTTGACAGTATTTAACAAATTGCAGACAAATCACTCAGTCTTTGTTGCCGTCAACATGATTCTGGTATAACTCTGCTTGAATGTTTGACCATTCTCCTATCTGACATGGATTTGCTTCTTTCATTTCTTTGGTTGCATTACTATCAATGTCTGACAAATGACATTTTCAATAAGGTTCAGGATAGGGGCCACAATGTTACCCATCTTTTCCCATGTGAAGGTGCCTCCCCTAAAAAAATCCAATAAAGCTTTCTGACAGAGATTTCCAATCACACTACTTTGTTTTGATAATCACACAAGATTTTCTTTTTGAAGAATATTTTATATTATAAAATGGTTTCTGACTGCCAATGTGATTTTTATAGCCACTGTTGTTGGAATGTATTTATCCTAAACAAATTCACCAATCAGTTTCACTTAGTGTGAAACTGGATGAAAAAGGATTTAAAAATTAATCTAAGACATTGCAGTATTAAAAGAGAATCCATGGTTAGATGTATTCATCCTTTTGCATTTCCCTTTTCTTATATCAGAGTTTTAGTAGCAATGTTTTAGATAAAGATCTGTAAAGACTTCTGAAAAAAATTATCTAACCACTATCAACATTCCCATTAAGCCGTTCCTTTTAAAGTTCAGATAAAATCAGTGAGCTCTCTATAAGTTTTATGACACAGTTCTGGTTCACTAAAGCTAATGTTAAATTAATCAAATACATTTTTATGGGCTTATTACAGAATTTTCAGACACTCAGGTGTCGCGCTCTAAATGTGATTAAAGATCTTTAAAGGTCTCTGTTAACGTTTGTCCGTCGATAATACTGTGCTCTGAAATTGTGTCCGCTGGTTATGACGTTCTGCACTCATTAATAAATGGGAGACAATAATTACTTGTATCACAAAGATGGAACTTTTTGTCTATTGCAAAATTGCATTTTGTTTAACTCATGACAACATCATAACACCAAATAGCAGCAATGTAACTGGTTTTGGCACTCGAATGACTTGCTGATGTCAAATTTGGAGAGAAAAAACACACGTTCCTCTCAGGACAGCTGGAAGTCCAGTTACTTCAATTAACAGCTAAGCAAAGCTTTAAGACGGGATGTCAAAGCATAAATAAACTGTTGAGATACAATATGTTACTTTTTGAAACTACACTCATAAAGAACAACAAAAAAAGAACAATGTAATGAGATGTTTACTTGACACGACGTTTGTTTATTTTTGCATAATTGCTGCCAGAAAGGCAATATTTTTGGATGGCATGACGCAAGTCAGAATAAACACTGTAATTAGTTGCTGAGAAAACTGCAGGAAGCAAGAGAGAAAAGGACTGGGAAGCAGCAGAGGATACATTTAAATCCCCTATGGTGTTATTAATGTCACCAGCTGAGCAACGTGTTGACCACCTCCTGGTCCACTGCTGTCGGATGACAACAGCATTTAATCTGACATCCGCTTTGGACGTTCTTTCTGTTGAAAATTTGACTAAAAACAGTAAATCATTAAAAGCAAAAAATCTTTTCTAGTTCTTTTACCACGACTGACCAGACTGCAGTGCTGGCAGGTTTGGAAACTGTGACTGACTGAGTCAATGCACCAAGGTTACTGGTGTTAATGACTGCTAATCATTTTGTCTTCATTATTTTCAAATGTCAGCCGTTAATTAGAAAGCTGTTTTCTATATGACTGAGTTCTGAATGTATTTTATGATGAAGCTGACGACAAAGAGTTGCAGTCACCAATTTTTTAAACATATTTTAACCTAAATAATAATAATGTATCCTATTTATAAGTGCTTTTTATGACACTCAATGACAATTCACAACACAACAAGTCATGATCACATAATTTACGTTGACTTTCATATGACAGAGAGCAACATCAAGTAGCATTTACTCATGAAGGTTGGAATATGACTTTTTGTTCTTTCTAAAACTGCAATATAGAATAGTATGTTGTGGACTTAGATTTAGTCCTGTTTACTCTGATACTTCCAAATAAAATTAAGTATAAATAACTGCCTTTTCAGCTAGTTTGTGAATAGAGTTCACCTTAGTGTAATTTCATCTCTGTATAAATTCATTTGCTCTACAAAAACAGCATACAAAAAAACCTCATTTACAGTGGATGGATTTGTTGTCTATTCCACAGTTTCGTGCCACGTTCTGCCATTCTATCAAACAAAATCCAAACAAACGTAGATATAAGAAGCTTGTTGTTGTAACAAGAACATTTTTGTACAATTTCAAGGGATGTGAGTACTTTTCAAGAAACTGTAATTGAGAAATATTTAATGGTCATGGGTCAAAACAGTTACTATTGTTTGTTCCTGCTCTCATCAGTGCACCCTGTGGATCTGTACCAGACACATCATGTAATTTTAAACACTGAGTTTAAGTTCCTAAACACTATTTAAATTCCCTGCTCTAAAGGACAGAACGGATGTTGGACATGCCTTGTTCATCCTTTTTCAACATTCCCCCCCAACTCTGCTCCCGCCAGCCCACTCTGTGGAACATCTGCAATAACATGCTCACCCACACCGAACAGCCAACCCTCAAAATACATGAATCACCCAGAAGAGAGGGAGAAAGAGACATTTGTGTGTGCATGCGTGCGTGGTTGTGTGCGTGTGCGTGCGTGTGTGGATGTGTGTGCCTTTTATCTCTGTTTATGGGTCGTTCAGTGACATATGAGAAAATAATTTGGTTTTATGTGTGCACAGCTCTGCGTGCTTCTGAAAGAATGATTGCGCGCACCCCTTGTGTGGCTGTGTGCGTGTGCGCTTCTGATGCAGAGCTGGAGGGCTGTGTGGGCAGAAGCATCCTGTGCTGGTGTAAATTGATTTCCAGAATCCAGACGTTAGGTGCTCTACGCAGGAAAAAGAGCTGTGCGCCTCAGCAGCCTTTTATGAAAGGCGGTGAAGTGCTTTGTGCCTGTTTGTGTCTCCCCCTGTGTGTGTGAGAGATATGTGTGAAAAAGAGGAAGACAAAAAAAACTGGAAAAAAGTATAAGGCAAAAGGTGCAATGACACAGAAAAATCTGATGCACCTGAACATACAAAAAAGACAAAAAACTGCAGCTTTCCAAGTTGTTGCAAAGTGATTTGTTTCCAGATGCAGTCCAGTAATCTATGGCAAACAGCTGGTAAGTGGTTTATTCATGACCACAAGTGTTACTGTGCATTTGTGTGTGAATCCTTTGTTTATTCATGAGAAGAGACAGAGAGGGATGAGCCATGTCACAACAAGTGAGATAAACAGTGAGGTGGCGGGTTAGAAGAAGACAGACACCAACACAGTTGGGAATAGCTGTTATTCAAAAGTGACAGTATGGTTTCCTTCTTTGCAGGTGGGAAATTGAGTAAGTTTAGCACATTATGTAAAACATGTTTCACAGATACATCAGGCTTTTAAATCTGGACATTATTTACTCCTGGTGATTAGTCTTGATTTTTAAAATCAGGCAGCCTAAAGCCTGAACTGCTGGCGTCTTGCTTAAATAGAGTGCAATCATACAATAATAAGCAGCCTTAAATTTTAGCTGATTACATCTTTGCAACAATTTATGTACATTTTATTCTCTTATACTCTAATCAATATGTTTGAAAATAAAATTTAATAGGAACAGAGGAGTTATGAAAAAATAAGACACCCAGGACTGTTAATTTTCTGTTTATCTGTTTATTTTCAAGCAATATCTGGGACATATACAAACTATAATAACCAAGAAAAAGTCATTTTAACATTTTCTGTGCTGTATAATAAAACACAACTGCTGATCTGAAAGTGCTTGGCTATAAAATCAGAAAGAGATTGCTGAGACTGCATTTTTTTTAGATGTGTGGAAAGAGGAAACATTTGGTCTTTGAATACCATGATAGTTTGCAGCCATGTCAGATGTGTAGCGGTCAAAATGAAAATTAGTTCCCCTAAATTGGTGACCATGATCTTGAGCCAAAACAAGTGTGTTATTTCTGGTCGGGCCTAAGAGGAGCAGTTTCTTGGGGTCTTGTTCATGAATGAGGGGAAAAATTGAATGGGAGACGGAACACACCAAATGGACCATGTTCCTGGGGATTCCCCACGAGGAGCTAAAGCTCAAGTCGTTGGGTCGGGGAAAGCATGGGCTTCTCTGCTTAGCTGCCGCCGCCATGACTTGAACTTAAATGAACTCGGGATGTTTGCTGAGAATAGGGAAATGGACAGTTCTGAACTGAATCAAAACCTGGATTTCATCTCATTGAGATGGTGTGTGTGGGTGTGTGTGTGTGTGGGGGGGGTTACTTGAAATGTTACCAACCTCTCAGACATCTGAAGGTAAAGGAGTGGCTGAAACTTCCCTAAGACGGATTTGAGAAACTGGTAGATGGCTACAAGAAGCAACTCACTGAAATAATTTCAGTGAGTTGCCGTTATGTGAACCGTTATGTGTAGCAAGGTTCTCAAAATGTTTTTCATGCTTAATCGTCTGAATGCAAATGACCAATGCATTTTTAAGAAATGTCCTCTACAGCATTAATGGCGCCGCCTCGGTTTTGCCTCAGTGACCCAGCTTGCCAATATCAAAAACAATTATAAGCAGATAATTGCATTTGTTCACAAAACTGTACAAATGAAACAACGAAGTAAAATGCAGTATCATTTAGAAAAGAAAAATGCTGCAATGTACAGTTTTTATCTCTGTAAGGAAACAAATTCGCAGCTAGTTTTTATTTCCCCTCTGCTCATGGAGCTGTTCCACTGCTGTAGTGCTGAAATGTCTGCCCCCGTTTCTCAAACATTCAAAATGACATATAAAGCATGACAGCATCTAATGTGATTCCATTCTACTATATTCATTAGTATCACTGCTGCAGAGTTTTATTTTAACTTTCGAAGTGTGGGATTAGGATGTAATTATTTAAGATTTAAAAAAAAAAATGTGTATCTCATTCATTCATGATTTCACCGTTTTGCATAAAGTGTCTGCAACTGCAACTGGGGCAAAACTACGTTTTAAGTGAAGCTTCAGTGGATTTTATTTTATTTTTTTTTATTATTGAAGAAATGCTACACCTTGCAAGAAAGCAGAGCACCTGCAATATAACATAACATCACATCGTAATTAATTTGTCATTGCTCCCTTACAGCTCATCTTCTGCAGGGTGACAGCAGCAGCAGCAGCAGCAGCAGCAGCGGGGTACATGGGCTGGATTGGCAGCACTTGAGGGTAATTCCATGTGGGAGGAGGATGGGTGGGTTTAAGTGCAGCTATCAGGTCTTTTCTTCTCACACGCTCCGCTGTGCGCACAGACTGAGGAGAAAATCAAAGAGCAGGTCCACCTCCCCATGCGATGTGCAGCAGGTCGGTGAGGGCGCAACAGTAATCTCAGATACTGTCCCCGCATTCAGATATTCACGCTGTTTGGCGAGTTAACAAAGTCCGCTACAGTTTTTTTTTTTTAATTATTATTATTTTTTTGCGCTTTTTTTTTCTTTCTTTTTCATTCACTCACTGCTCACTCCCCTCCACCCTCTCCAGCTTCAACATCTGTGAAGTGGCTGCCTCACCCGGTCGGACCGGAGGCCGTCTGGTCTCCGATCTGGTCTCAGGAGTCAGCAGGGGAGACTCGACGCGCTCCGTTGGGGCCAGGCTGTGCGCCTCTCGGATCACACCGGAGCCGGCGCGGGCTCTCGCCATGGAGATGATGGAGGGGGACGTTATGGACAAGCTGGGGGACATGTCATCGGTGTACGACTTTGACCCGATCACCGGCAACATTCCGGCCACGAAAGTGGAGATCACCGTCTCTTGCAGGTGAGTGGGCGCGAAGCTGCGAGAATGAAAAGTTCGGGAATCGGGACGGCGTGCGGGGAAAGTTCTGAGAGAGCCCCACCCTTTCTGTGAGATGTGCTTATTCCACGATGATACAACGATCCTGCCTAATGTTGCGAATGTAACTTCCGCAGTTGCTCGTTTTGATTTGTGCCTGCGTGGACGTGGGGGTGTTTCGGTGGACAGGAGTGGCCATTCAATGGGCTTAACTCCTCACACATGCTGTGGGTTTAGTGTGGCTCTCTGTCCAGGACATTGGAGGTGAGAGGATGAGGGCAGTTATGAGAAGTTACCTGTCATTTCTGCCTGAAAAACTATTTTATTGCTTATTTGCCATAAGCTCATTTTTTATTTATTTATTATCATAGAAAGACTTTGGAAACAAAAGCTAACTTTTGTTTGTCCCTGAAGTTTTCTTTATTGTTTCTTTGAAAATGGGACCCAGAAAATAGTGCAAATTAGTGTCTGATTAATAGTATTTAGCCCCGAATATATGACTTATTTATTCTGAATAATATCGGTTCTTGTTCTTTTTTCATATCCCTACTTATGTACCTTTTTACTAATCATTGCCATTGACCTTGTGGCCCCTTCTTCATGCCAAGCCCTGGTTGGAGAGCCATTTACCTAAACGAGAGCAACCACTACGCATTATGCATAGAAGACTTGAAGTGGGCTTCTCAAATTAAGCTCTGATTAGGTCCTTAAAATCTTGGGTCAGCTCTTTTAAAATAATGCATTATTATTATTATTATTATTATTATTATTATTATTATTATTATTATTATTATTATTATTCGTTTTTAATGAAAAATCAGTAGCCTCATTGCATCCTACAGCCTCTCTCATGTGCAGGTTTGTACAGTAACTGGCTGTTTTCAGCACCAACAGACCTCTGAAAGCCTCAACCCTTCCCCTGCTGCATTCTTTAAAAAAGGGACTTAAATTTTCAAACCTTTGCATCACATTCACACTGTGCCCATGTCCCTGGCCTCAAGCTCGCTCCCCTGTTCTGTAATATTCTACAGTATTTCATTTTCAGAAATAATTTATAAAAAAAAAAAAAAAAAAAAAATAGAATGTCTTCCAGACCAGATCAATCCTAATACAGACAGTCACTCCCCTTCCTAACAGAAAACGTTTTTTTATGTTAGGGCTGACAGTGCTATTCGTCCCTTAAATACTCCATAATGTGTGCGTATGGACGCGTGCACACACACACACACACACGCGCACACACACACCCCCACGCACCGCATACACACATATGTTTCTGCTGTTTGATGCTGGGTTTTTGGTTGGTGAGCCATTGGAGCTGAGTGAGTTTGAGTTATAACAAGCTTTGAGTGCATTATTGATGGGCTCTCTGACCTTCAGAGAAGCTTGCTTCAATCTCTCAGCTCAGAACGGAAAAAAGTAAAATACAGACTCTTTAAAGAAATTTGCTAAATGAACAACAGTTATGTTGCAAATGGAAATCTTTAGTAAGCAGTCAGTTCAAATGGAGAACGGATGGGTAGCGAAATGCCAACTTGAGCACCTGACAGATTCTGACATAAGTTTTGGATTTTTACTTTCCCAGCATGCTAAGTTAAGCTGACTGGGCTCACATCATACACAAGCATGTGCAATTAGACAGCATTCAGGTAAATGATGAGCTCCATCCTGAACCCCACTAGCATTTATGCAAATGATTTCTTTGAATATATCATCAGAATATATCCACACCTTGACGTATGTTGGAAAAGTAGGAAACATAACTGAGTGTTGATCATTCCCTCGTGCAGAAAGACGATGAGTTTGAGTCGAAGCCAGTAATTGGAAGAGGGTGGTTGGTGCTTTTCCATCCTGCCTCTGTGCCAGTGTTTTCTGTAGAAAAGCACCCATCTGATGTGCAGTAGATGTACAGTTTCAATGCTAATCATGTGAAAAAAAGAACATGTGGCTTACAGTAATTAAGCTCACAGCTCCGGCTGTGATTGTGCTTGAACTGCAGCAGCTTGCAAAAGTTTGGCCAAAAAAAACAAAACAAACAAAAAAAAAAAAACAAAATTTTTTAAGTTAATTTTTGACTGAGTTTATCTTTTCTGCTTGGGAGATCATTGTGCCTGTATTACATGGAGTCATCACGCCACATCGTCTAGTTTCAGAAAATCAGTCAGTGTTCCTGACTTACTGTATCTGCAGGAAAGATAATTCAGATTTAACCGGCCTACATGCTCTGCTCTGTATCTGTCAAATCAAAGGTTATCTTAATGTCAAAAGAGTATAGGAAAAAGACTCCTTTTAATATTTTCAATAAAAAAATAAAGGGCCAATACAACTTAAACTGAGTAGCAAATAATCTCATTCAGGTGTAAAATTTTGCATTTGAGGTCTGACCAGTCTGAATATTCAAGGTTTTGACCTAGAAATGAACAAAATCAATCTGCAGCTTTTTAAATTACTGCCAGATAGAACAAAGTGAACAAAATACATCTTTAAAAATGATATGGACTGGCAAACAATATATGACAAACTTAGATGTAAATAAGACATAACTTGTGATACGTTTTTTTCTTTATATCTCAATTTTAAAAAAAAAATTCTTTGTTTTTCGAGACTGCTATTTGCTTTTTTATTTCATCATTGAATTGAATCATTTTATCCCTTGATAAATAAATATTGTTGGCACCAAGGTGGTGCAGCGTAAGCCCAAAGCAGAATTGCCCCATGTAAGTTCAAAATGCTTTGTGGTGGAAATATTTTCTAACCATTGTGCGGGATTTGTTTCTATTAAAGCTCCCAGTTTGCTTGGTGTTTGATAAATTCTTTGACTAAATGTTATGATGAGAAAATATTGCAGTTCATCTTCTGATGTGTCCTCCATGAGGGTCATGTATCTGTGCTAGTTATTCTGTTCAATGAAAATGAAGTATTCCTCTTATCAGACTTTGATCATTCTTTTGGTGATTGTTGAGGGTTTAGAGAGTCTGAATAATCAACTGGTGTCCTCAGCTCTTAAAAACAAAATGCATCCAAACAAATGCCTGAGTATGTGTTTGCATGTTGTTTTTTATTCCCACAACTGCTAGTTTTGTAGCTGTTTCAGTTTGCATGTTGTTTTTTATTCCCACAACTGCTAGTTTTGTAGCTGTTTCAGTTTTTTTTTTTTTTTTTTTTTTTTGGAAGCAGAAAAGATAAACTCAGACATCCTTCTGTCACATTCAGACACCTATAACAACCTCGTTAATCCCCCAAATCCTTTGCCCAGATGTTCCATGAGTCAGATTCCTTTTCAGGAAAGAAGCCTCTGTGTTTGGTAGTGTTCACACCTCCTTCAAGTGTGTGCTTTCTGCGATGCCCCCATCCATGATGATTGCTGTTCCCTGAGGGTAAATATCCCTTATTACAAGGTGTAGCTGCGCTTTTGACAATGCACCATTATCGGGACCAGTGTCAAACGGAGAGGGTGGGTGGGCTCTTGATCAGGCAAGTAGGGAGAAAATTATATGGAATTAGTTGGTCATTCATTCAGTTTAAGAAGACAAGTCAAGCATTTGGTCTTAAAATGATGAAAATAAGGCTTTTAGAAATGAATGCTGTACTTTTTTTGGCTCTGTAATACATTTACTACAAGCAGAAACTTTGAATATTCACTTTAAAAGTTCATGTTTTAGGAATGTTCCCTCATTTCAATCTGGAGAGACCCAGACGGAAAAAGACAGCGATTAAAAAGGTTTATTGACATACGTGAATTAAAGTTTTTTGGCGCTCGGGCCCCGGCTGAGGACATCGAGCTGTGAATTGTAATAAGCTCAGATGAGCATTCCCGATGCTGATTAGAAATGTCATCTCCCGGGGCCTGACGCTGGTGGTGGAGGTCAGAGAAGGATGTGGAGGTGGAAAAGAGGCAGAGGTGGGTTCAGCGTGGCTGAAAAGCGGAAGATGCCATGGATGGAGGTCTTTATCAGCGGGAGCTTGGTCGGTGATTGGCCGTGATGTGGCTTGGTCCGGCATTGATAGGTCAACGACGATGAGCGAGACACGCCAATTGGATGATGCTAGAGAGTCTTCCAGTTTGAATTTACAACAAGGCCTCATTACAAACAAAAACCTTCAATATGTTTTATTGAGATTTTTTTTTGATGAAGGAAAAGTATATACTACATACTGGGGAAGTTATATAAAACAACTCATGTGACATTTTTGGAATTTCAGCCAACAGTGGCGCTGCACTGAGCTGAGCAGAAATTAGAGTCAATGATCAACATATCTTAATAACCCCATTAGTGACATTCATGGCCCTATTACTGTGACTATTCTGAGTACATAAGCCTGTTACTTCCGACCAAGCTAAACACAGAAGCAGCCTTTTGGATAAGAGGCGAAACATCTTCAAGAAACTAGAGAAGTTTATATTATCTTGCCTTTATCTCCATTTGCTGCTACAAGTCTGTCACTCTGCTTTTTAAAATGGCTAAAACTGGATAGTGTGGGACCAATTTTCAGGTCATACCACAGGTTTTTATTCAGATTTAGGTCTGGATATATTATTAATATCTTAATCATGGGTATGCTTTGATAAGTTTGTTTTTCTATTGTGGCTCTGGTTGTGCTTTTAGACTTGTTGTCCTGCTGGAAGGTGAGTCTTCACTCATACTCAAGCCTTCCGCAACCTTTTACAGACTTTCTTCCAGTATTACCCTGTTACAAGCGCTCTCAATTCTCCTATCAGCTTTGATCCGCTTAATTATCCATGCTGAAAAATGTATCTCGACAAGATGATGCTGGAACCACAAAGGTGTGTCCAAAGTCATGTGCTGCTAGTTTTGTACTACTAGTGTTCCCATGTAGGCCAGAAAGTTTATGACTTGACTGGGCTCATGGCTTTTTTTTTCTCACCAATATCTCATTTATTGTTGCTAGACTTCCATCAGCTTCAATAAAATGATGGATTATATGTACTATTTAGTTGACTTCTGAAGGCAGTCAGTTCAAAAAAAGGGAGGTCAAAGCACACAACACTTTTCAGATTTATATTTGTTAAAAAAAAAAAACACCATAATTTTCCTTCCACTTCAAAATTATGGAATACTTTGTGGTATATGACATAAAATCTTATTTAAGTACATTGGCTGTGACATGATGAAGGGGAAAAATGTTCAAGGAATATGAATACTTTTACAAGCCACAATATTAGCAACAGGATGTTTAATTAAAACAAAGGTGGCTTTAAGCACACCAGGATTTGTTCCAGCAAGTGTAGACTTTTGAGCTCACCTCACATTTTTCACACTGTTTTATGAAGCAGGAGTGTGTGTGTTTGTTTTGTGAAGAAGCCTGGCCTCCAAGAGATGTGTCAGAGGAACAAAACTGGGAGTACAGGATGGCAGCCCCAAAGAAGGCACTTTTTTTTTTCTTGGGGATTCTCTTAAACTGGTATTTATAATCCCACAGTGATTGACAGTCAGTGGTCCGGTTTCCAGTACCACTGACTGTCATGGTAAATGAGAAGACAAAAAAAGGTGCAATATGGACAGGAGAGCAGAGGTACAAATCCTTCTGTCACAAAGCCACCGTCCTCCATTCAGCACTATTTGAAATCCCTGTAAACCCATTTACAAGCAAGTCAAAGTCTGCTTTACACTCTCTGCTCTGCTTTCTTACCAGTCAATTCAGCAACACAAAGAATGACTTATGTATCCAGTGTGGCCTGTAGCCATTTAACAATCTCTCAAAGCCTTTTGAGGAGAGACAGGGTACCTTGTGTATTCCAAGGCAGGTCCTTCAATGGACGAAAAGCAGCTGCTTAAAATGATATAAAGAAGCGCTGAGTTCAGCTAGTATGACTCACTGCTGTTTTGCAGATGAACCTATTTATGAAATTCTCATTTTAGGACTGTAGACAATGTATATGCAATAAGCTCCAATTTCCTCATCTTATTACCATCCAGTTCCATTTCTGTAACTGGATGGAAGAGTTGCTGAGGAAATCTTTTAAAATCAAATTTTTCAAACTGCGGTGCACAAACTACTTGTTGGAGTTGGGATGCCTTTACTCGGAAAAAATTCTGGCTTTAACTGTATGGAAGGTAAATCAGAAACAAATCAAGCACTGTAAGCTAGACTGTGATGTACAGATACCAGGCACAGGCAGAAAGATTGATAGTTTCAGCACATCCTGCACTCGTAGAACTATTTTTACAATCTTAGTAAAGTCACCCAGAATATCTTATACATTACATCACTTTTTAAATTAAACTTTTTCAGTGGGATTACATGCATACTAAACCCGGGAAAACTTCTTGATAGAAAGACAAAAAAGAAATCATACCAGAGGCAAATTAATGATTATTTTATTTGTTCCTGTGTTTTCCCATGCTGGTCTTGTTCAGTCACTTCCTCTGCATTTCTTTATGTTTACTTGGTCATTTCCAGCCATGCCTCCTCAGTACCTCAGTTTGTCCTCCTACAACGGTGTAGCAAATTCTGTTAACTATACTCATAGGTAATGTCTAGTAATCACCCTCCCCATTGTAAATACTATTTTTGTTCAGTCATTCCCTTGTCAGGTCTTTCTATTCAACTGTTCCTCTTCATGCTTGTCAGTGTGCTCATGACAAGCATGAACACACTCCATTTTTCTGCTGTGTATCGAGTAGGTCTGCTTCTTCTCACAATATGACCAATTCATATCTGCCAAACATCAATGATGATGCACACAGCATTATTATTTTTCTCTCCATGCACTTCACAGCAATTAGCAATTTTGAAAGTTCATTAAATTATATCACGGACAAATGACAGCCTGAACACAGAACACCTAGCATTCAGGTTGGTTTTGTGAGCAGAGAGGAAACTGCAAGACAGTTTATTCAGTGGGAATTGAGGTTCAGCGTGAAGTATTTTTAAAGGCTTTTATTGTGAATGTTTGTAAAATATTGCATCTTAGTTCTGTGAAAATTGAAAGAACATTTTCCTTCACAGCTCTGGTCTGAGCTGGAAGGAAGTTTGCCTTCAAAACTGTTATTATTATTACCACACATTCAGATAAGAACATCAAACTAAAAACTAGATTTAGGCCTCCGGGGGAACCATCTGTTGCAGAAGGCTTAATTCCTGTTGCTTTCAGTGGTCCTAATGACTCTGACCAGCTGCATGTCAACTACCATCACCAGAGCTCAGAATCAATGTAATGTCTCCCCTGAAGGTCTGTTCGAGGAAAAAGTTTCTAAACACACAAAGTTCCAGAAGCCTTTTGCACAGCTCTGTGGGATTAATGGGGAAAATGGAAGTTATGGAGCCTGTGAGGTGTAACGCTTAACGAGCGCCGAGTCAAAAGTCACATTGACTGAATGCAGAGGAGAGAACCAATTAAACTAATAACGGATTGTCCTTTTCCTAATCGTGACATGTAATCCATGTTCTTTATTAAGGTGAAGATAGCTCTTGAATCTTAATATAATTTGTGGCTTCTTGTACCACAACGGCTCATTTTGTTTAGCAACTTAAATGTAGGACTGTGGGTTTCTGCAGCTTTTCTCCTTAGCGCATTCAGTGCAAGTGTTGCTATAATTACATTTTCCTTTTCCAAATGGTGGGTGACCTGCATTTGCATAAATATTTGAGTTTATGAGAACCAAGTTTTCCAACTCATAAAGCGTCCTTCGAGAATCTTAAATAGATTTAAAAGCATATCTTTAGGACCTCCAAAGGGGGGATTCCCCTCACTACACATCATAGCTCTGATGATGGCTCTTTCACATCGAATGTCTTTTTGCTTAGACTTCTCTGGTGCAAATGCATACCCCTCTTAAGAAACTAATTAGCTAAACGAATAATACATATGGAAAAAGATGAGTTCGGCTTTGCAAATCATAACATAATTATCCTGCAACAAACCACCACCAACATCACCACCCCCTAAAGCCAGATTAAGCTCTTTCCCCCTGCACAGCTCTCTCATAACCTCAGTTTATTTTTTGGCACAATAAGATGGGCACTCTGCCCAGTGTCACACAGTCCAACGTCTATGGGGTGTGAGATAGAGGTGCAGATGGGGAAAGAATAGGGAGGAGGCAGATGAGCGAACTAGAAAGTGAGATGAGAAATTGATGGTGGCTACACCCCAAATTGCACAACACCAAGGGAACAGGGAAGGCAGTTCATTATGGTCAGCAAAAAGGAAAGATGTATAAATTAAACTCATGCAAATTTAAGTAAAATTGCAGGAAAAGTCACCAATAAATTGATAAAACAGCACCTCCTAGGAAGACACTGAAGGACCTGTCAGCAAACAGGAAAACCAATTAGAAATGTTTTATCTCTAACTTTGAACTTAGAGTGTCCTTTTCTAGAACCTACACTGAGACAGAATTTCCGCAGAATAATTTTTTTTTTATTTTCCTGCAACATAATGGTTTAAAAGAGCAGCATTATGTGGTTTCCAAACACTTAATACCATGTTATAGCATAATCAAGTCTGAATGTTACTTTTAGTTGTTATAAAAATGCTGTATATATCAAATATAACTTAAAAAAAAGTTATTTCCTGATTTAACACCTGGAAATTGGGCTTCTGACTCTTTAAAAACTCCTGCTCTTTCTAAAACTCCACCTTCAGGAAGTTATCATAACATCTTCTATTAACCTTTCAGCAACATTTTACCGTTTTACCAGCATTGCATGTTGCTGCTGGCAAGTCTGATGGAGCTAAGTGTTGGTGGTTTAAGGGAGGGCTGCTCTGTGAGGTGAAACTCCAGCTCTGAGGAGGAACCACGCCTTGAAGGCAGTGCTTCCAACCAGGCATTTTAGACAGCTGAATAGTTGCAATGGAAAATTAAAGGATTTCTCAAACATGCATGAACGAATCAAGGCAACTCTCCAGGTATGTTTTTAATTAGGGAATAATATTATAACGTGATGCAAACCTCAGAAAAGTCAACTTTACATGAGTCAGTCTGAACTTCAACTATAACTGTTATTTTGACATCGCTTGAAAGTAATGTCAAAATTGCTTTCAAGCAAGATTTGCTTTCAAGAAAGATGATAAATATATAAGCTTTTCCCTTTTAGGTGTGCTCTAGTAAAAAAAAAAAAACCTGTCCAGAGGAATCTTGTAAGCTCAAACCACCTGACTGCCTGAGGTCTTTTGCAACCAAAGGGAATAATGCTCTGTAAACTCCAACTTTTCCCCACTTCCAGGCACAGCTTTTTTTGCTGAAACTCATTCAGTTCAGCTGAGGGTATCATAAGCCTTTGACTTGTGCATGCAATATTTTCTGTTCATTTGTGTGGCACACCCACACATTCTTTTCTTTTTCTCATATCCTTGTAGTGCTTTAGCTGCTGTAAAAGCTATGATGAATATGAAAGGCCTACAATTGCAATGCACTCGCTTCTCTGACTCCAAACTTGACTTTTTGGGGGCAAATGTAACTCACAGTCTCAGAGTTTCACCTCTTCTGTGTTTCATATTTCGTGGTTAACTCGGCTGGTCTGGTTCCTCGACAGCAACGTGCTTCCTTTGGGAGTTGAATTAAAACACTGTAAGCCAGAATCTGTGCATGTGAAGAGGGTGTCAGAGTTGTTGGTTTTGTTGTTTTGGGCTTTTTCATTCCTGCCTAAGAGACAACATTGATCTGTAGCAGGAATATTGTGTTTGCATACAAGAGACAATTCAGATTGTCTCTTGTATGCAATAGACAATCTGTATACATACAAGATTGTCTCTGAAATACTGAGACATTTTTCTTTTAACCCAGCCAAACAAATTTTGGAACATTTTCCACACCTATTCTCTAACAAAGCGATTGAGCATGTTATAGATGGCACAAACAATTTGCTAACATTTGCTATCTATCACAGTTCAGTACATTCCTTTTTTTCCTTTTGCCTTTATAAATTTCCTTTTCAACTGCTGTCTGTAC
Source organism: Girardinus metallicus (assembly GCA_903067095.1). Classification (NCBI taxonomy): domain Eukaryota; kingdom Metazoa; phylum Chordata; class Actinopteri; order Cyprinodontiformes; family Poeciliidae; genus Girardinus; species Girardinus metallicus. The sequence goes on from CAEGAE010010707.1 coordinate 91,431, forward strand.
TCTAATTGACAGACTGTGACTAATGCTTTCACTAAATCAATAAAATGGACTGTGGGCATGTTGGAAAGATAAGGCATGCTCTTTTCAAGTGCTTTGCATCTGCAATTTCAAAAGCCATGGCTGCCTTCACTTGTGTCATTACGTTAACAATGAATAAAATATCCCAATCACTGACCTGGAAATCACGCGCTTGGTTTGATTAAAAGCACATAAAAATAAATTGATTTTCACCTGTCATCTCGTCCTAAAACGTTCCCTCCAACCCGGACAGAACCGCTTCTCTGCGTGTCAGAGCTCTCAAAGCAGCTGCTATAATCAGCTCTGTCAGCTGAGATATAAACGTCTAATTCCTGCAGCCATCAAATTCTTCCACCCTGCTTACTTGTATCATGCTTGTATCTACAGCCCTTGTCCCTGAGTGAGAGAATCTCTTCGAATGCAAACAAGGCCTGGTGAGCCAGCGGATGACACCGCTGAACATAAGTGATGTCAATTTCAGTGGAAGGAGGCTAACACTCTTTGGAAGTGTTAATGATGGTTCACTGTCATGCTGGCTTTAGTGGTTGAGAGACTGAGACAAGGCTTTGATCTGTGCTCTCGGGCTGACAGGGCTTGCTGGGGTATCTGGCGAGAACAGAGAAGTCATGGGCGGACAAAGTCAGATTTATCTGGGAAGGGCTGGAGCATAGCCGAAATACCATCTGTCCAGAGGACCTTTGGAGAATTTGACCAGAAAGCTTGTAAACATGAGGATAACTGTAACCAAAAATTCTATTTGGGTGGGAAGACCCTGTAACATCTACTGTACTTCGTGTTCAGGATCACAGAAAACAAGGAAAATCTTTCCTGTGAATCTGCTTATTTTTTATTTGAAATCAGTATATTTAAATTCTGGACTATTCAAACATCACCCAACATGTGTTGTTGGGTTATGAGAGAGGACACAAGCAGATTGTGTTCTCTCTCATAACCTGCTTTACTGTCTGACAACTGTCAAACAAAGGCCACTAGAGTCAACAAGAGAATATTTAAGAGAATATTGTAGCTTAGATTAGTCGATTAAACATGGGCCTGATGACAACAGCCCAGAAAACACACATTATTATTCAGTTAAGGTTATTAGACTCGTAAAAAAAAAAAAAAAGAAAAAGAAAAAGCCTTTAGTTTATCACCAGTTTAAAACTCTGAAGTAGAGGGTACCTGTGGTGTCTAATAATGTGATAGGCATGATATTCTTATGTTGCTTCTTCACGCATTATCTTTTGTCTGCCATGTCTTCACAGTTCCCTTTCTCTATTGAATACCAGCTAAATCATCTAAAATAATTCAATTATGGTCAAGCTATTTTCAATGCTGGTCAAATAGTTTTGTCAACCAGCTCAACAGGAGACTGGTCAACAACACAACAGGTTAACCAAAGAACTACTTTCTGTTCTTGGTTGACTTGAGGTCACATTTTATTTTCCTTCACAACTGTTTACATGTTTGGCTCATAAAAAGTAATATAACCGTCATCAACAACAAACTTGAACATAGCTGAAGAGCAAAAGCTGAAAAAGTTAAAAAATTAAAAAATTGCCCTTTAAACATATATGTTCTATTAATACCATCTTACTCTTACTTTGCCTGATGAAGTGCTGGCAGCAACTGGACAATGATTCATTGGGATTGACTTCTTTTTGATGGGAAATATTGGGGCATTTTAATATCTTGTGGCTCTTTTTACACCTCATTCATTCATTCAAACCCTGAGCTACAGCCAATAATGCTTTCAACAGGAAACTCTGCTACTGCATGCTATTGCATGTCGTTTTAGAAATGTTAATTTTCACACATTCACAGGTTTGCCGTCAGCTACCTCACTGTGTATGACCTAAAAATGATCATCTAGCAAAAACTTCATCTTATAAGAATTGTATGAAAAGAAGAAGAAAAAAGTATTGTACATAATAATCAGAATATGGAGGAAGTAGTAAAACAGAAATAACTCATGATCTTGACATTTAGCAAGTAGAAATAATTTTTGTAATGTCACGTTTCAAGTGTGTATTCTTTTGTAAAACAGATATTTTCTGTTTTCCGTAAAATGAACATGATCAAATAGCAGTTTCTCATTAAACTATTTGAACTATTACCAACTTTAATATGACAGAAATCTCTTGAACAATCTAATTGCAGAGGACTTGGTTTTATAATAAGCATTTTATCAATGTGTCTATTGGGTGGATTTGTGTTTATATCAACGGTATTTTATGAATTTAGTTTTTCTGGCTTATTGCATTTGTTTTTTCTGTTGTGGCTCTTGACAAGTTACAAATTAAACAAGGTTAAAGGGCTGCATGGAGACAAACAGTGGTCATTAAGAAAACAGGTGAAGGTGTAATTAGATGAAGGCCAAATCCAACAACTTGTAGCAATAAATTGGTGCGTATGCAAAATATGCTGATAGGGTACACTCCATACCGCTGTGATGAGCTGAACCTCTGTCATTAACCCTGTTGTTGTCATGAAACATCCAAAACAGAAAGGCTTTCAGTGCTGTTTTTTTCCTGTTTGAAAATGGTAACATGAGTGCTTGTTTATGAAAGCAAAGAACAGGGTCACAGAATGAGTCATAAATGCAGATCAAAAAATATAAACCCTCTGAGCTGCAGACCTGATGTCCCCTCAACATTCCAGTGCAATAAATCACATTGGCAACATGCGTTATGCACCAATAGTTCTTAGCAGAAGTATCTTAGAAGTTTTAAAAATCATATACACCTATCAAAGGGGGGTGGGGGGATTTAAAAATGAACCATGGGAAATGGATTACGGCAAACCTCTCTGCCGTCAAGATCCTGATAAAAAAGACAGTTGCATGAAGAGTCATTCACCTGTGTGAATTGCACCCATTGTGCTGTGCCAGAAGCATCTGTTGACGACGTATGAGATGGAGTAATGGGAGCTTAATAGCTCTGTCAGAGCTTTTGAGGAAGGTGAGTCACAGCTGTGGACAGCTTCCGCTCCTTTGCAATCAGACAAATAGAGCTTTTTTTTTTCCCTCGGACCAAATCAGGGCGAGTGGCGCATTTTAATTCACTACAATGAACTAATTTGTTTTGAGTCACTTACTGTCAAAAGTGAACCTTCCACCCAATTTCACTGTACATGCTGCAGTAAGTCTTACAGCCAACACTTGTTCCGAAGCTTTCCAGTAATAGAATCCACTTATCAAGACAAATTTCCTGAACAACCATGGTGAATTTAATCTGTGGCAAAGAAAAATTAGAAATAAAATGGATCATGTTTCAGGTAATTAGTTCGGCACACTTCTGGTCGGTAGTAACAGATTTCGATCTCTTGATTTCACTATTGGCAACCAGCCAGCAAAGATAAACCAGGAGTCTGAAGTCCTAAAGGTATTTTTCTGTTATTTTATTGCAAACATGCTATCTTCAATTCAGTTTAGCCAGATTGTATTTAATCCCTTATGGTAAAGGCATGAAGGCACAAACAAACAAGTCCAATGTTTCTAGAATTCTTTAAAGTTTCCACTGTATGTCACACGCAAACCACAAATGACAAAGTATTTCATTTGGGATTTATCTGTTATATTATTACAATGCATAATTTTAAAGTGGAAGTGAATTTATTCATAGTTTCAGAATAATTTTAGAAAAAAAAAAATCTAAAAAGCATGACACGCATTTTTATTCAATCCTACTGAGGCAATAATTTGTAGAATCATCTTTTGCTGTAATTACAGCTGCAGGTCTTTTTCTGTATGTCTGTCAGTTTTGCACATCTAGACACTGAAATTATTGCCCATTATTATTTCCCTTATTTGCAAAATAGCTCGAGTTCAGTCAAATGCTCCAATTGGATCTTTTTAATTGGATCTAGGTCTGATACTTACCTGGACTGTTCTAACACATTAATATACATTAATATTCTAATACATTAATATACATTAATATAGCTAATGTATCTGAGTCATTTTATTGTAACTGTGGCCATGTGGTTACCTGCTGTAAGGTGACCCTCCACTCCACTCTCAAGTCTTTTGCAGCCTCATAGGCTTCCTTCCCAGATTGTCCTGTATTTAGGTCCATCCATCTTCCAATCATCACTGACCAGAAGGGATGATTGGTTTTCTGCTGCCGATTCCAATACCGATCACCAATGAGGCCGATCTCTGTCGATCACCGATCTTTGCCGATCACCTGGATTGACTGTTAATTTTTTGCTTCAGGTATAAATGCTACTATGTGATCTGACAAAATTAAAAAAATGATCTGGCAATAAATTAACCTAATTTAGGCATAAAACATGCAAAATACCTGCAGGCACAATACAGCAACTATTTAGTCAAAAGGACAACTGAAAAGCCTGCAATCAGTAAAATATTATTTAATGGTGAGGCTCTCAGTACCATAAATATGAGTCAAATAGATCTGCCTATATCAAATAATGTCAAGTAAAAAAGGAAACATTCGTTCAAAGTCAAACGCAGGCTGCATCAAAATAAACAGTCCTTCCTGTTAGCATGGCTAGCTGATTAATGCTGGTTCTGATTGGCTAGCTGATTAATGCTGGTTCTGATTGGCTAGCTGATTAATGCTGGTTCTGATTGGCTAGCTGATTAATGCTGGTTCTGATTGGATAGCTGATTAATGCTGGTTCTGATTGGTTGTATATGACTGAGCTGATTAATTCTACAGAAATAGGGAGCAGGCTGAGGAGATCGATTATTTTCAGAGATTATCTATCTTATGTTAGGACACCGAAAGTTTTAATACATATCCATGAATCTAAACCTATACTTCACATATAACTTTGTCATTTTGTATATCAGTTCTTCAATAGAAGCTGTAAAACTTTAACAATAACCATAATTTTTTCTTTTGTACATTTATAATGTTCTTATTTATGTGACATTTTAAGCCAGTTAAATATGGGAAAAACTTTAGAGTAACTGCAATAGTATGGCAAACCAGAAGAAGGCAGTAAGGCGGGACAAGGGATCCCAGCCGGTATTAAATGCCGAAGAAGAAGACGTCCGGCATGTGAAAACAGAAACTTGTGATTGTGCGTGGCTGCTGAGTGTAAAAAGTAAGTCTTACAAATTTATAACAAAATCACAGAGTGAACAACTGTCACCTTCTCATGTTAAACACCTCCTAAAGAGATAATGATGCAAACTTCAGTCTGAAAGAAAATGTACCACGAATGGTAGCTTTAGATTAGCAGACAATTTCCGGTGTTATTTCTTTCGAATAGGGAAAGGAAACGGGGACCTGTAATTATTGTAGATCAGTTAAACAATGGAACATGTATTATTAGAATGTAACAAATATTTAGAGGAATGTCAGCATTTAAAGTTAACTAAGCAGAGAAGAAAAGTATTTTCTATAATCAATTAGATGTGTCAAGATCTATTCGAAATCAGTTAGATTTAAAAAAAACAAACAGGTTTTTTAATCGTATTAAACATATGTATGCAAACACACACACACACACACCTTTGATGTGTGTTTTGATTAATTCCCTCAAACTATCATTTACGATCACACTGCAGTCCGGTAGGTGGCGGTAAATGCACCTTAAGTTGGTTTGCCATCTGACAACAAAATACAGTAGTAGTAGCAGGAATAGTAGAAGAAGAAGAAGAAGAAGAAGAAGACTTTCGGCGGTTCAGCAGCAGGACTTAACTTGATTAGTTCTGTTAAAACAGAAACAGTTGTGTTTTCTGGAAACGTGCTCCTGCCCCGTAAACCTGGAACTCTGGTTCTGTTCCGTAGATACCTGGAAACGGCTACTTCGCATCACCTTTCCAAAGAAAGACATGTCTTGTTCTGCTGATGACCCAAACTTTTGTCCAGAATGCGGGAATGTTCTCCCGCTCCCCGGAATATCAGACACAGTCCGATGCCCTCGCTGCTCCTTCAGCATCCCTGTAACAGGTACTGTCCTCCTGATTCTGACCAACTACATTCTATCTATCTATACTGTCCTCCTGATTCTGACCAACTACATTCTATCTATCTATACTGTCCTCCTGATTCTGACCAACTACATTCTATCTATCTATACTGTCCTCCTGATTCTGACCAACTACATTCTATCTATTTATACATCCGTGTGTGTGTCTCTCTATCTCTCTCTATGATTTTGCTTCCTTGTGTTCATGACCCAGATTTCTCTGGCCTGGAAGTCTGTTCAGCTGTGGTGTTTAACCCTGAGCAGCAGTCATTAGTGGCTCTAAAGGAGGATGATGGCTCGGAGCTGAAGGGACCTGTGGTAAGACCAGCTTGTTTATAGAGCTGCATGTGGTGCCATCAGTTGGAAATGGTTAATAATGAGGCGTTGTGCTATCCTCCAGATCGACAGACGATGTGCTCGCTGCAACAAAGAAGGGATGATTTACCACACTAGGCAGATGAGATCTGCAGATGAAGGACAGACTGTTTTCTTCACCTGCATAAACTGCAGGTGATTTCAAGAGACCTTTACATTTCTATACAGCTACAGTGGGGGAAAAAGTATTTAGTCAGTCACCAATTGTGCAAGAACTTGGAGTGTGACTGTTTGAGGTTGTGGGCAGGTGTCTTTTATACTGTTATTGAGTTCAAACAGGTGCCATTGATACAGGTAATGAGTGGAGGACAGAGGAGCCTCTTAAGGAAGAAGTTACAGGTCTGTGACAGACAGAAATCTGACTTGTTTGTCAGTGACCAAATACTTATTTTCCACCCTTATTTTCAAATAAATTCTTTAAAAAAATGTTTTTTCTCATTTTGTCTCTCATAGTTGATGTCTACCTATGATGTCAATTACAGGCCTCTGTCATCTTTTTAAGTGGGAGAACTTGCACAATTGGTGACTGACTAAATACTTTTTCCCCCACTGTACTTAACACTTTATACGATACATTGGCAACAGAAGAGTTTTTACTGATAACAAATAAAAGAGCCTACAGACAAATTTTCAAATCCCTTTAATAAAGTTTTGAAGTGAGCAGATTGGGGAGCTTCAGGTCCTGCTGCAGCAAGTTTCAGATAGAGGGACCAGAAAAGGAGCTAAGCTCAGTATGCACTGAAGTAACACTGACTGTGATGAAGTCCTGATATTGAAGTCTGTCGTATTGTTTTGTTTTGTGTGAAATGTAACATGACAAGCATGATGGAACTAACTGGAGGTTGGATACCATTGTAAGAGTCTGTGAGTGTGTAGAGAGGGCCATTTAACTAAAGAATATAAAGTGCAATAGTGAGTGAGGGCTTTGCTTTGAATCTAAGCGCTCCATGATAGACAACGTCCAACAGATGTAATGTACATTTATTCTCTTTTTTGTTTAGCTTTTTTTCTATGATCTTTGTAAAGCACTCTTGCTGTTTTTCAAAGGACTATATAAATCAATAAATGACTGGATGAATTATTCATACCATCGGAGGAGTTGCATTTCTAATGATTTCCCTCCTATCAAGAAGTTGCTTGGAAATGAGGAAGGCATTTCTCCAAAACAAATTCAACAATATAAAAGGAATTGCAGTTTTAGAGGGGGGGGGGGGGGGACTTTTTTCAATGGTATGTTGAGCCCTCAGTAATCACCAGAAAAATCTTTATTAACATTAATGCTATCATACCCTTCTTCTAATAGCTAATCAGCTTTGTGCATGCTTGTCTTTAAAAATGTAATATTTGGTGATGAACTTTAATTGTTTGAGGTTGGACCTGCTCTTTGCCATTACCCTCATCTGTAGTTCCTTCCGTAGGTTCCCAGTCGATTCATGTCAGGACTGGTTCGGCCCAAGCATTCCTTCCAGTGAGAAGAAACATGTTGGTAACATGAGATGCTTTTAGTGATGGCTGCCCCTCAGGCCATACTCTAGATGGTATCATAAGTCTTTGTTAGCTTATTAGTGAGTCAGTAATGATTCATCTTTCAACAATTAAAGAGGCTTTATTCATAGCAAGCAGACTGAGAAATAAAAACAAAAAGTGTATTTATGAAATACAAATAGGACTTAGAGGTTTGTTTTATGAGTGGAAGTCAAGTGCTCTTGGTGGCCCCCTGCTGATCTGGAGGTGTCCTTACATGTTGCTTAGTTTGGTTTGCCTTGGGCTAGCTCTGTGTGGATGTGGATGTTTTTATGTACTGAGACGCAAATACAATTTTTTTACCACAAATAACAGTTTTGACAGCTATTGTCAAGCTATTGTATGTTGGTGCATGCAGTACTACACTGAGAGTGGTGAATTGTGGTATCTTTTTTTATCGTGTTTTTTCATTAAGGCACCGTTTTTTGACATTGTAGGTGCCAAACTTTTTCTCTCCACTAAAGGTTGGAATAAAATTCTTTTTACTAGATTTGATAGTTTGTTTTGGTGAGGTTTTGGTAGGTGATGTAAGAACATGATGGGATGTTTCTCTTTTTATTGGCTATGTGCCTCAGCCTCTCGTGCCCGTCTTTGCTTGTGCCCTGCAGCACAGTTTGCTGATGAGATCTGTCTGTATTTAGCTTCATTTAAAGACCCTTCATTCTTACCCAGACTCCTAGTTCCTGCTACAGATTAATGCCCAGAGCTGAAAGGTGTTGTCCAGATGCCGGCTGACTGGTACTGACTGGTATTCAGACCAAAGGGTTTTGTGCAATAAAAGTTTGAATCTGTTTACACATGGTGAGAAAGTGTCAGTTTGCTTCTCTTACTCTTAAAATGTTCAGGTCTGTTTCCCATAGACCAGTGGTGTCCAAACGTTTTGTGATCAGGGCCAAAATCATCAACATGAAAGCACTTGGGGGGCATAAAATGTGTTTTTTTAAGTGTACATATAAATTTATTGTACCTTTTTAATTTCATCACTACATGTGCAAGAAACCAACAAAACAGACTTTTATACGACAGGGATTTGTAAATCTTAGATCTAACACTTCTGTTAGAACAGAAGTCTTGTTCTTCTATTTATTTTTGTAACTTTTATTTATTATTTTTAGTCAACTAGAATGGGACTTGGGATACTGCTTTAGCCTGAGCTGTTTAATAGCTCTAATTAACAGCTTTGCAAGAAAATTTTACAAGATTTTAACAATATTTTGGTGTAAAAATTATCACTGTGTTTTAGAAGTGAACTTTTCACAAATCAAAATTGCTAAATGCATTTTAAATTACTTCTATATGAGTTTTCTTTTATAGCACAAAAGGGCAAATCAAAAATAACTTTCTGCCTTCTAGGGTTCAACCAATAATTATTTTAGTAATTAATTATTCTATCAATTATTATGACAATTAATTGGGTATAAAAAAATGGCACATTCTGCAGATTTTTCATTTAACTCCTAAGGGCTTTTTTTTGCAATATTAGCAATATATTAAAAGATACAAAGAAACAAATAATTCAGCAAAAAAATCCCTCTAACGTCAACATGTGAAAAGCTCAGTCTTTTCTAGTGGACTAACATCAATACATTATAGAACTGATTTATTGATTATTTACCGGATTAACTGATTAATAACTGGGTAGCAAAGATGCCAAATAGGAGACTTTTTTGTTTTGTTTTTTTCATAATTTGATGGATGAAGGTGAAGCTAAAGCTGTACAACTAGAGGAGTCCTGGGTAGAACATGCAAATGCATATACTTTTTGTACATACTTACAGTACTGCTGAAAGTATATTGTCCGTTCAGCAAATTGACATTTTGTGACCTTTCGTGTTTTTTCAGCACCAACATTTTGCCCTCCATGTTGGAGCTGAAATGGACCACAATGTACCACCATAGTTTTTAACTGCTTTTAACTATCAGGTTATTTTTCCCTGGATAGACTACTCAGGTTACATTAGTCTTACCAGTACACCATGTAACAGCAATGTGTCTAGTATGCACTATTGTATGCTAGATTGTGCTCTATCTAAGCCACATTTAAGCCTTTGTTTCATTTTATAATGTGAAACTGACATGGTTGCCCACAATGTAATGCAGAGCAAAGGCTAAAAAATCTGCTTATTTTATTTCCTCCAAAAATCGGAACTTGTCCACCACTCATGCTGTTCCAAAACAACTGGAATACTGAATCTCGGATTCTATAAGGACTGATTATGAAATGCAAACTAATAATAGGTAATAAAACAAACTTAATCAGGAAAATCTCCTTTGTACTGTTTTAGCATTGTTAGCTCAGAGAAAATGTGTTTTTACAACAACAGAGCAGCAAATATCTGCTGTATAAACAGTTCGTGTTAACTTGAATAACTAATATGGAATTCTTGTTTTGCCCTTTGACCTCTCCTCAGGACATGATTTGATTTGTATTTATCTAGGAGATAATTGAAAATGCAATTTTTACTTTAAATATTAACTGTGTTAAAATTCAGTCTTTTTTGGGAAGTTAACATGCAGTAATTGAAGCTTTTCTGGAAGACTGTGTTGTGGCACAACTAAATAAAACAATCGCAACTTTGATTGCTACTTTTTGAAAAAGGTGGCGTAAAGTCAGTAATTTTACACCACAACAACCACAAAAAAAACAAAACATGGCAACATGCTGTGGGGCCTGATTTATAGAAAATTTACCTTGACACACTCCCCTACTGAATATTGCTGGCAGTCAAATTGAGCCTTTAAGGGAGACAGCACCTGATGCAGGGACAGTGCAATTGTTGTGCATCTCTAAGACGGTGGTACGGCAAGTAAACCTGGTGGCCCACCACGCTTCTAATATACTGGGGGAAACCCTGGAGACAGTATTTCCTGGCTGTCTTTTTTAAAAGTCTGTTAATAGAGGTGGCTGAGGGTGGGTTTGTCAAAACAAATTTAAAAGATTGACCTCAAGTTTTCCATTTTCTAGTTCAATCATGTTAGTAGGAAAAACAAGTGTGACAGAAGGAAGTGTCATGTCAAAATTCCCAACACTTTAAACAATCTGGTTGTGCTAGCTAGGAGAGCACATATTAAGCGGTCAAGTTAGTCAGGACTCCACAGGGAGTGTTGTCATGTGAAAACAGGAGCCTCCATACTTTAAAGTGAGTGATCATAATATTATCAGCTTTGTTGCACTTTCATTCCCTCGTCTTTTAGGCAATAATGCTGCAGTAAAGTGGTCTGATCTGATCTAGCTCTGCTGAAAAAGAAAGCTCTCTGACATTTCTGAAGGAGGAACTCCTGCTGACTGAAAACACTGCAGCTGACCACAGAGGATACAGTGCAGCATACAGATTTAAAGTTCAGTGGGGAGAGCAAACTGTGCAGCAGTTTCCAGAACACACATATAAAAGTGAGTCAAGGAGAATTTGTGTTTTTCCAATAAAGGAGAGAAGCAGGGTGCCGCTGCACAGACGGGTAATAATAGGCTGTGGCTCTGTGCAGGCACCCAGCTTACTTTCTATATTTCCTTATCGGTTATTTGTTATCCAGCTGGTTGTAACTTTCTAAAACTATGCTCTGATGTGCTTCCCTATTAGAGTAAAATCTGCACTGAACTCTTTTCTATATAGACCAGAGAGAACAAATCAATGATATATTTCTGAAAGCTTTTCTCCCTGTACCCCGATGACTAGACATTGATATTCACTTTATATTTTGCATAAAGATATTGCAAAATATAATGATGAGAATATAATGGAAAACCTAATAGACTTTTGCATTAATTAGCTTAAACCTAATCTTCCTTTTGTGGGCTCACCCTCATCAATCTATGCTGGGTGGAACTTTTCACAGTTATGCTGGTTTGTTCACATGTGCAGAAATTAAATGTTGGCAAGTTATTTGAAGGATTTAATGAAGTATCTCTTATTTTTTGCTTTATGACAGCCTAAATTTGACTTTTTGCAAATGTGTTCTAAAAATGACTGAGTGCCTATTGGATACTTACACACTGATTCCCACTCATATTCCTATTCCTTCTACTTGTCTTGAAGTTCTTGTTCCAGCTTGTCTTAAATTATATTTGACTTAAGTTTATACTAAGGGTGTAATGTGATCTTCTGGCATGAGACCTTACAATATTAGGACCCAACTGTACTTCTCCTAAAAGCAAAGTTTATGCACAGTTGCTCATGAATTATGGTGCTCATGGTGGCAGAATGTTAGAGAAGCTCTGTTATATTTTGGATTTGCTCTTTTGGTTGACTTTTGTTCATAATTCATTTTAGCTGTATCAGAAGCTGCATTAGTATTGATCACATAATTGCCTTATTTGATATTTCGAAAATAAATTTACTTGAAGGGATCCAGGGTTAGTTTTAGATGTAAAAACAGTATAGTAATAATACTATAGGTTGTTTAGTTTCTATAAATTTTAACAAAATATTGTCACACGAACGTCGCCATGTTGTTCATGCTGCAATGGATTCTGGACTAAAAATTATGTTTTTACTCTGATTGTGCTGGCTCTGTGCAGTCAAAACAGGGATGAGTAATGTCATTAAACCTTTTCAAAACTTGGAAAAGTCGATTTTTGGAGCATTCTGCCAGTATCATGATTTTCCAAAATACTTTATCTGATTGAGATGAAGTATTCCTTCTCTCCACTAAAACAAGTCACACAGCAAAGCAGTAAGCTGCTAATGCTGCTAATTGTGAAAACCAATAACAGACATTCCATTTTGTCAAGTGCCATTGTGAAAATCATCAATACACATCAAATATGGTGGTCATTGTTTAATTTATTATGGTTCAAAAGCAACTCTAAACAAGTGAGGTTTTAGCCTACATTTATAGGAACTCAGTTTTTCAACTGTTTTGCAGTTTGCTAGAAGTTTGTTCCAGATTTGTGATGCATAACTGAATGCTGCTTCTTCATGTTTGGTTCTGGTTCTGATACAGAGCAGATCAGAACCAGAAGACCTGAGAGTTCTGGAAGGTTGATCCAACAACAGCAAATCTATAATGTGCTAGAACTAGGCGATGTGCTCTAACTTCCTGGTTTTAGTCAGGAACACCAGCAGCAGCGTTCTGGATCAGCTGCAGCTGGAGGATTGATTTTTTAATCAGACCTGTTGCAGTAAACAATGCAACTAAAGATAAAAAGACCATGGATGAGTTTCTCTAGATCTTGCTGAGACATTAGTCCTCTAATCTTGGAAATGTTCTTCAGGTGATAGAAGGCCGACTTTGTAACTGTCTTTATGTGTCTCTGAATGTTCAGGTCAGAGTTCATCACTACACCCAGATTTCAGCCTGATCTCTAGTTTCTGTCTGTAAAACTGAAGCTGAGTGTTGACTTTACATCGTTTCTCTTGAGGTCCAAAGACAATAACTTCAGTTTTGTTTCAGCTGGAGAAAGTTGTGGCACATCCACATGTTGTCCAGAGATGTTCCCACTGTCCTCATGTAATCTGTCTGGGAAATGAGGCAGTAATATGAAACCCATCAAATACAGTACTAAGAAATGTTTTCATACACTCTCTTTCAGCATATATAACAAATTTTAGGCCCCTAAGGGTACAGGTGTTTTTTTTTTTTTTTCAAGGTTGAATGATCATATACTGAAAACTCCAAGAAAGTATTGGTTTCACAAGTTTGAACTTAATGGGAATTTTCTCTTATCCACACAGAAGTTAGATTAGATCATTTTACTGTTGGAACCCTAAATCTTATCCAAAGTTCAGCCATCTAGGCCAAAATCTTGCCCTCTAAGGAAGGAACATTAGTTGAGAAGTTCGGGAACAACCTGGTGACACCCAAGCTGTGGTAACTCCAGTGTTCCTGTTCACCCAGACACATGTTTCACATTAACAACAGTGTATGTAAATATCTGGTCTCAACTGTCTACCAAAGCCCTAAAGATTCAGTTTCTAAGTTGAAAAAGTCTGCTCAAATTATAAGATTTCTCTGTTGATCCACTAAAGCTGTTTAAAATGTGTCTCAAAGAGTAAGAGAGAAAGAATGGAGAAGGCAAACCACAACGGAGCTGCTGGTGTAGGAGCCGATCCAACAGTTCACTGTGCATCTATAAATCTAACTGACAGTTTTATTCTCTCTCAGATGTGTTCCAATAAGTGGGGAGACTATTGGTAACAATGTGTGGATCTACCAGAATGAACCTTTTAAAATTAGACACAGTGTTTTCATGAGGAAAGAGATCCCAAGAGAAGAAACACAACACAGTGTTATTTCTGAGATGAGGACTTCCGTGTTTTGGAACTGTTAGAAGTGTAAAAGTTTTTTATTACCATCCTAAAGGCTTATTTATTTTAGGATCAATATATTGTGAAAATGTATATTTGTTGTTATGGTTGGAGATACTCTCTCTTAAAGTGAAAAGTTACTAAATGCGATTATTTTTTTCCATGAGTGAGGTTAGCATAAAAACTAGAACAGATGGAAACAGCTGGCACAAATCCCCCAAAGGGGATTTTCAGAAGGGTTTTGTGTTTTTGTTGACGTTGAATCTCTTGTAGCAAGGTTCAGTCACTCCTTGACAACGAGGGGGCGGGGGGTTCGTTCCGTCTCTAAGGCTGAGTGGAACCACCCTACAGATGAAGCTCATTTCGCCCCCTTGTACACGGGTTCTGATGATCCATGCGACTGAACTCTCTCAACTGAACTCTCAAGAGTTGGAACGTTGACAGAATGGTGACATGAGAGCTATTCAATAAAAAGAATATTCCATCGCTAAGTGAAAAACATTATAAAGATTAGCTAAATCCAGACGGATGTTTTCAAGACTTTAGTTCTGTTACTCATGGCGATTTTCTGCACCAACAAATGAAAACATGACATTTAGGATTAGAATATGACATAAGGCTAATAAAAAACATTTTTAATAAAGGAATGTGGGCTAGTAGATTTAATACTGTTTTAACAGTTGTTATTTTTAAAAGGTACTTTCCTTTTGCCAAACAAGTTTTAGTGGGACACATACTCTTAATTTATTGAATATATTAGGAATGTTAACAACTTAAATTTTGGGAAAAATGGCTGTTTCTTCCTCTCTTTCTTCCCTAAAACACAAACTTTTCTTTTTCATAAAGTTGTATGTTTTTAAAGTTTCATTTATAATTCTTTCACCGACATTGCCTCCAAAATGCTGTAAGGTAGTTCAGAGGTTAACTCGGAAAGACACAGAAATGGATTTTCTTTGCAGGATATTTCCAGAAGAGTCATGTTTGTGCACGCAGGCTGGCTGCACAATTCTCCAGTCTTCCAAATACTCCCACAATTCTTCTGCAGTCAGACTGGCACTTAGATCAGTTTTTTATGGCACATATCTATATATATATATATATATATATATA
>CAEGAE010010711.1:0-51756 GCA_903067095.1 Girardinus metallicus
GACCCCGGGCCGGGAATCGAACCCAGAACCTTCTTGCTGCAAGGCAACAGCTCTACCAACTGCGCCACTGTGCAGCCGTTAGCTTTCCCCAATGAAAGCTAATTATTCAGACAGGTAATATCTAGTTGTAAAATGTTTGGTTCAATAAAGTATTTAATTTATTCCTGAGCAAATTGGTTTGATTGATTAAAGTTAAACCTTCAAAAATACTAGTTGTTTTTAACTGTACTGGCTTATCCGAGATTTGGAGAGTATTATATTTGAAAATGAATAATTTGATTATGTTTACTCCTGGTAGAAATGTGCAATTGTGGTGGATATAATGTATATATTTCACACCAAAATGTATGCTCTTATTGTGAAGGGGAGAAGGTGAGGTAAGAAGACGCCAACGGTTGTCCTTCATTTTGTTTTTGGTTTTGGTTGAAAGACATTGAGAATAAAACAAGACTCAAATTACTTTTTTGTCTTTTTCTGCTGATTTCCACACAAATCTGCTGATTTCTAAAATGTTTGTACATTTTAGAATCAAACTAACAGATTTCTTGTTGTTTACTAAGGAACAGCATTTACTGTAAAAGGTGAAAAATAATACAGAAATCAGGAGTAATACATGGCTAAAAAAACAAACTTCAACTCTGTTGTTTTTTTTTTTGTCCTTCACCGCTCTCTGCTTCATGCCGTCACGAATGCTAGGCAACCTGAGTTACGCTGAGGTAGAGACGGGGACAGTTGGTGAAGGCTAGACCTGTCGGAATTCACAACTTTTCTCTTCCGGTCTTAGTTTATTCACGGCCTTGGAAGGACCCGGTCTACGTAGACCGATCCTTCGAAGGATGCAGATCTTGAATTCGGACACAGCTAGAGACGTTAAGATATAATGGCCCTCAGCGTGAGCTGGCATATTACCAACGTTACCCTCGCCTGGTAAAACTGCCAACTATTGGCAAAACGGTGCACAGAAACCGTAACTCAGTGATATATTCTGGTAGACTAATATGAAAGCATCTTACAGGGTAGTTTTGGTATTTTTTGGTTGTTTTATTTCTTACCGTATACTGACCTGAAGGACAAATAAACAGAAGTCAGCAATGACGACCGAAGCGCTGCCATTAGCATCCAATTGCGTTTGAGGCAAGCCGGAAGTCCATCCCCAAACCAACCTGGAAGCAACGCCCCCTAAACAAGGGTTCCGCTTCGCCGTCCCCATCTCAGGAAAGCACTATGAATGCAAGCAGATTAACACGCCGAACTGCAAACGAAACGTAATTTTTTTTGTTTGTTTTTTGTTTTTTTTAGAAAATAGAATAAAATTGTACATGGAAATATTTCTAAAAAAAAAAATAATAATACTGTGATGGCATTTTTAGGAACATCTATGTAAAAATATTCTTTACTGTTTGCAAGTTAATAAAGTGACTGGAAACCTGTTCAGGGTATCTCCTGGCTCCACCCGCTGACCACTAGAAATAGGTACCAGAATGATGAATCATACCTAATTGGTCATCCATGAAAGTCATCACATTTATTAGTTCCACATGAATCAGAGTTGCACATTTATTAGTAGAATAACTCGTCCATCTCTCACACAGTGCATGCTTCATAAGCAGATGAACAAATTATTACAGAAATTGTTCTTTCATCTTTAACTTCCCACTCCGCTAAGTGCCTGGTGGCAGCATTTCACTTTTCTCTTTCCAACAATTAAATCCACAAGGCATAATTTCCATTAACTGCTTGTCCCGTTCAAACAAGATGCATAATAATAAACACGGAGTCATGCAGAAGAACTCAGGCAAGTTTTATTATAAAAAAAAAACTAACATAACAGTTATTAATCTGCAATATTGTGTCTGACATATTGCCCTGTTCAGAGTGGTAATGAGAGAAATATAAACGTCTGGAAATCACTTCAAAAAACAAGTCGACGCTTTAACTCATTGCTTTGTAAGCACACAACACACCAGTGTGAAAAGTGAAATGAGCAAACTATTCTTCCTGTCTGGTATTCAGTATCACACTTGCAGAGCACTGTGTGAATATTCAGTGATTCTGCAGTCTCATTTTCATGGACAACAGGCTGTATAACACAGATAAATCCACCTTCTTTTCTTGTGATGTGTGATTATTCATTAAAAAAAATTTCCTTCTGCTGTCACACAAAGCAAAACAGGGAAATGAGCACAACAGTTTTCATTAATTGATCCTAATTAGCAGTCGGAAAAAAAGTCAATCGAATATTAACGTGAAGGCTAGAGGGTTCGGTGTTCATTATGGAAACAGCATGTGTAACAGCTTTATTAATATTAAGTTTAATGCATGAGAAAGCTTGAAAACTGAAACAAATTATAAGGTATTTTTTTAAGTGACTTTTAAAAAAATCTAGCCTTTTTTGCAAAAGTTGCCTTTCTCACATTTTAGCAATTTAACATCAGATGCTAAAATGTAGTTTATTAGGCCTGTAAATAGCAGGATTACTTTGTATCTTCCTTTTAGCTCTAATCAGCATCCATACTTCTGTCGAAGGAAACAATTTTCCTATTTAACTGCTTCAGTTCAGCTCTGTCATGGCCCCGTTCCCTTCTCTGCTGGGATTACACTAAAAGCATGCTTTCCATAAATTCATCTCTGTTATATTGCAGCATCAGGTTTGAAAACAAGCATTATTTGACTGATTTATACATCTGATAAATGTATTTGCAAAACACTATATTAAATGGGCAATGTCAGGAATGAAATTTTCTAAAAACACAAGATAATCATACATGACATTTCTCACAAACAAAATCTCTGAGGCAGATCTATTTATTTTTTTCACAAATGTATCTTAACAATAAAGGATGACAATGCTGAACTCCCACATGGGAGTCCTGGAAGATTGATTCCCTCTTTCTGTCAAAATGAAAAAAGTTTTCTTTGAAAGATGAAAAGAAATAGGCTCAAACCAAAAAAGTCAGAAATACTTTATTTTCCTTAAGAAAAAAGAAATGGTGGGTCATTGTAAGGGTAGTGTGCAGGCAAAAATGGGCAAAAAGCTCACCTTGGATTGCAAGAACACCACCAGTAGTATTATACCAATGTCTGTGTGTCTCTGAGGATTTCAAGTGCCGCAAAGGATCCCTGATATTAGAGAACTTTCAGAGAGGGTGTTAGTGTGAAGTGTGAGACAGTGCAGAATGGGATTTAACCTTGACTTTAATAGGGCCTCTTGGGGATGCATGTGTGGGAGCTCACTGCTTTTCTTACTGTTTTTTTTACATAAAAACTTGGAGCAGGGCACAGTGGCACTACACTGCAACAGAAGTGGAGGCATTACAGGTCAGCATGTTTAATAGACAGAATGCTCCATTTAAAAGCTGAGTAGATGTTTCTTCTCATCACATCCAATAATACTGAACTATTTTAGTCAAAACTATTTTTATCCTTAACCATAATTATGTTCTCTGCAGCACTTTGGGGTTTTTTTGTCACCCTTCTCCACATTTCTTTCTGTATAGTTTTGAATGTCTTGACCCCACAGTAGACACAGGCCACAGGGTGGTTTAATATGAAAAAAATATTTTTTTTTATGTCATCTAAAGAACATAGAAAGTGTAAAAAAAATATTTGGTCATAATAACTCCAAATCAGTTTTTCTTCTAGGCTACTGCTTCCTATTTCATAGTGTTTTATCAACTTTCCATAAAAGCAGTGTAGATTCAAATTGTTTTCAATTTAGTTCTGCTTGTTTATGACAAATTTATTCCAAAGACACTTTTACAAGATAAAAAGGCCCAATTTATATCCAGTTATGCAGAAAAATATAATAAAACCTATCCAGTTCATACCAGTGCAATACATCCGAATACAGTTTTAATTAAATACAGTGTGGTTCAAATTATGTGATAAATATATAGACCTGGCAATGTTTGTGACCTTGTTGTCTATACGGTACCTTGCAAGTATTGACATCTCAAAATGACTACAATCACTACTATATGTTGGTCTATCACATAAAATCTTAATAAAATAATTTGGAATTTGTGATTGTAAGATCTTATAAAAAGTTTGGAAATCCTTGTTGCAAGGCACAGCACCAAACCATTTGGTGTTTGCTTGTGATTCTAAGACTTTCAATGCCTACAAGCAGATGATGGGTGATCCACAGTGAACTTTGTCTCTGTTCTTAACTGCATCACCGCATAACCAATAAGCTGCAGCCAGGAGAGAACCAGAAACTTAGATGTATTTTTGCAGTCCTAAAGAAGAGCCAATTCTTCACAGGAATCTTTGATGATGAAAGTGCTGAGGGAAAATTAAGCCAGAGAGACTAAAAAAAAAAGGAAATTAGTCTTTCTCGCCTCTCTAGTTTAATATGTACTGCATTTTATTGCAAAATGTTGGTACCAAAGAATGAAGCAAAAAACAGTTTTCTTTGCTTCTTCGCTTTCTTTTTTTTTCCCATGACTTGCTTTTTCTTTTTGTGTTGTCCCATGAGATCATTGCATAACACCCAGCCTCAGATGTCATGAAACATTTCAGAAAAGTATACCTTTAAAATCAGCTAAACAGCCTTCTTGACGATCCACACCTTGAGTATCCAGTAACAGCAGTTTTATTCCTCCAGGAGGAAAGTCTTGACTGAAACCTGGTCATCCTGTGCTGAACCGTTCACTCTTCCACCATTTGCACAAATTTTTTAAGAGCAACCCCCATTTCTAAAGCTCCTTTTTGTTCTCTGTCCCCTATTTCCTCCTAACTCTTTGGATATGTTCCCCTATGATTATAAATAGATTCTAATTAGCTCTTCCAGCCAAGGGCAATAGAATTGTTCATCACTGCACTCAGAAGACTTCTTACTTTAAAGCTTGTGTATAAGCCAGAAGAGTATCAAATCCCCTCAGCTTCAATTTCATTTTTTTTTTCGTAGAGCAGTGATTAATTTTCATGTGCTTCATCAGTACGGAAAAAAAATATCTTCCTTGTATTTTGACAGTAGTGTAAGGTCAACCAGACCAAGTGAGGAACAGTCACACAAAATCAGAAGTTAACATTTAAACCAGTTTTTAGTTTAGTTGGTGTCTGATGATCACTTACCTGGTAAATTAAGCATTTTTGCATTTCCTCTCTATGTTTTAATAATTTTAAGTCCACATTCAGCACTTGCTTATACAAAAAAAAAATCAATAACCTGATCCACAAAATTTCACATTTTTGATGATGTTCCCAAAATAAACCCCTCAGGATAAGAAACATATTAGGCTTAACCCTTTTTTTACTCAGCTTGTTAGCAAGGATCTAGGAATATGGTAATATGATCACGCCCACAACATTACACCAGAGGACAGTTGCCTGTGACGTCTTCTTAATTCTATGCTGAGATCTGGTAGGATTTTTTTTTTGTTTGGGAGTAATTCAGCTGTAAATACTTGAAAGAAGGAGCAATTTTCAAGATGAGGAAGAGCATAACAGTAGGCTAAGGCTTCGTCTCTGAAGCCCTACTCCTTTCTTCATCTTGTCAGTGTTGACTTCTGTGAGCAGTTTGCACCAGTATCTCATTTTCTCAGTTCATTACACATCAAAATTAGCCTCAAAGTCTCAGGCAGGATTGGATCCTTCAGCCTCCTACGTAAATAACACAGGCAGTCAGACTAAATGTGCTGCTCTGTAAATTCAAACCAAAAATGCTCTGCTATTTAGCTAATGACTCATCTTCCTGATAATATGCCTTTTTATAATTGCAAAACATCTCGTATCCCTTGAAATTTTTTGCTTTTTTACATTGCAGCCTTAAATTTTAATGTGTTTCCATGGGTTTTGTAAGACAGTGTAGCTCATAACAGTGATGTCAAAGGAAAATGATACACTTTTCCACATTTTCAGAAAAAAAAAAGTCTGAAAGGTGAGATATGTTTTCAATATTGTTTAATGTGATACCACGAAATAAAATCAGGTACAACCACTTGTGTTTATACACATGCCAAGCACATGTCACAGAGCACTGTCTGATCCATAATTCAAAACAAGAAAGAGAATCGCGCCCAGGTGGGAGAACCTGTTGACAGAAGCATAGTCCCCGCTTTCTACAAATCTGGCCTTCATGAAGGAAACCCATGAGCAAGTTTAGATTAAAGTTTAAAAATAAGTCGTGTAGGCAGGACTACAACCTGTGGAAGAACGAGTTGTAGCAAAAAGTCAACACTGTGCCCCATACACCAGCACTTCACATTACATGAAATATGGTGGTGATGACAATTTCTGTCTCTGGAAAATTCCCTAAAAGGAATTACGAGTGTAATTTCTGCAAAAGGTGGTCCTCAAGGACACCTCATAAAAAAATTCAGATTTTATTTTTGGAAAATATTTGGAAAATTACGTATTACCAGCAGACTACATGCTCTGTCCATCCATCCATCCATTTTCTTCCGCTTATTCGGGGTCGGGTCACGGGGGCAGCAGCTTCAGAAGGGAGGCCCAAACTTCCTTCTCCCCAGTCACTTCTTCCAGCTCTTCCGGGGTCACCCCAAGGCGCTCCCAGGCCAGCCAAGAAACATAGTCCCTCCAGCGTGTCCTGGATCTTCCCCGGGGCCTCCTCCACCTTGGGACGTGCCCGGAACACCTCACCAGGGAGGCGTCCATCTATATCTATATCATTTAATCCAAATTATATGCATGAAAACTTGTGATTGTAATGTGGAATTCACTGAAAACAATTTTAAGAGGTGCAAACCCTTCTAATGGAGGGTTTTCACCACATGCTGCTGAAAGTAGTAATTCAGCTGTTGGCTAGAACTTTGACTGAAAATAGGTAGCATTATTCAAATAACTGACTCAATAAATGATTGGGACTACTCAAGTATAAATCCTTTTAAGTCTTTATGAGGAGACATTTTCTTATACTAATATTCACACCAATAAAAAATATATTTGGGATACAGAAAAGTGCGGGCTTAATTGAAAGTATGTTTAACACCAGATTAAAAGTGTTAAATATGAGACTGGCACCGAGCCTCATCAGTACATATATTTACAGATTTATTGAATATGACCATAAAGACTGAATTGAACAATACATGTTCCCCTACTCACAAAGAGCTCAACCAGCATCTGGTTTCATGTTTCTTGACTCCTTTATTATATTATCATCTGTTCAGCAGGCAGCTGGCCTTTTATTCTGGAACTGCCTTTTGCCCTACCTTGAGTACCATTAGTATTACATCTCTAAAACACACCCATTAGAGAGAAACATGAACATGAAAAACAATCTGTGGTTTATGAATCTAATATTAGCAGAATTTTCTTTCTTATTTAAGGGAAGGTACTCTTTCAAGATGCTGTGCAGTCCGCTCAGAGACTTTCATTCTGTCATCATGGACATAAATGTTGTATTAATTGTGTGCTTTTACTGATGCCTTTAAACCATCCTTTCTTATAGGGCGGTATTATGATACTACATATAGCTTTATTTTGGATTGTCTCTAATACACAAAGTCAAACTAATACATGCAGGCTTAAACATATTTTCACGGCGGCACAGAACGAAAAAAATGAAAAGAAAAAGAGAGGACAATATCTCTTCCTTTAATAAATTAAATAAGCCAGCTCTGCAGGTTTCAGGTCTACAAGTGCAATTTTTTAAATCCTTATTAAGATACAACTGTGAAGGTACGAAATCAAATCCAATCAAGTCCAATTAGGTATGATTTCTGTGTCGTCATATAGCAGCATAAGAAACTGATTTCCCATTATCTCTTCAGTACATAGGGCTACAACAAGGGCCAGGACTTTCACTACAGGGGCCTAGGCCCCTGTAGGTCCCTGTCTAGAACTGTCCATAAACCGCTAATAAATTAGTCACTGCATTTTAAAACTTTACACCCACATGATGACTTGCAAGGCCACAAAAATGCGAGCTATTATCCTCACAAAGTATTGTGCTGATGGCCAAAGGGCATCAATTAGTCTGAACAGCTTGAAAAGAGCTCCTTGAGCGTCTACCTACTGTACCTGGGTGTAATGACTGTGCTTTAGCATGCTGAACTGAAGTGACTTGTTTTTGAAAGCAAAATTTGCTTGCCTGTTATATCTCAAACATGAACAATTGCTTAAATTGACTAAAAGAGTACAAACTCTTTTGGGCACCTGGATTTCAACCAGCAATTGAAATTATTGAAGTACAGCTCAGTAAAGGCGAATTATCTTTAACATCAATGGCCTTTAATTAGCTCCTAAATAAGACTGCACAATTTATGTCTTTAAAATGTCACAAATATTCACACACATTCCTCTCAAATAGGAAAAAAAATAAAGTGTACATACATACTAGCCACTGCTTATTTCTTTAATTATATAAAAAAGACATAAAAGGATTTTAGATCTGGATAGGAAACTGCCTTGCTTAATTTTCATATTACATAGCAAAGAGTAATGTGATATAGCTTCTGCTCCACAGTGGTACAAAGTAGAGTCATACTGCCCTCTGTCGCTGTGAACCCAAACTGCACTCTAAATATATTCAAAAAAGTGTTCAGTGTGTTGGTTTAGAAATTAGAACACGTTTGAAGCTATATTTATATCTAATCAAATTTGATATTTTACGCCATATATCCCATATGGATTTAAAGGAGAATTGCGTTGCTTTCATTGGTCTATCCTCCATCAAACTTTGAATCAGAATTTTAGTTTCCTAATCTTTTTTAGTATTTAAACAAGCTCAGTATCAAACTTAGCCATTTTGTGCATTTATAAATAACCCTACTCTGTTGCACATTCCTTTGGAACAGAGTTTGCTATTTTTAATAACTGCACATAATTTTATGGTGCAATTTTCTGCATATGGCTATTCTTTTTTTCTTGCTTTTATATACCTTATATTATTATCTTCTTGTGAATCTGTATGCTTTGATTGCCTGCCAATTTGCTTTTTTTACACCAGAAATTCTCCCTGTGGTACAATAAATGTACCCTGTGGTACATTTCTGTTTTTATTCTTATAAAAACAGAATAAAAAAAGCTCTTTATTAAGAGCTTTTTTTTCTCTTAATAAATGAAATTATTGTAAAAATGCATTTTGTAGTTACTCAAGCTAACTTTGTATTATATAATTTTTTTTGTTTATTTGACACATAAAAGTGTGACTTACTTATACATAAGTAGTAGAGCTTTAATTCCTAGCTTTTCTTACGACGTACACATTGTATGAAAATTTATACTTCCTTTGGCTTGTCACATTGCTGCTGACTCATCTAAATTTCCCCATTGAGGGCCAACAAAGACTATTTCTATTTTATTCAGTGCAGGTTGAATAATTAGGTCAGTGCTTGTTAGTGGTGTAAACACACATACCACACAAATCATAACTTAGAAAGTGACACAAGTATGTCCAGAGTCAAGAAACACTGGTGACCAGCAACTTGACATCTGATGTGACTAATAGAGTCTAACACACACACACACACGCACACCCCCACACACACACACACCCACACACGCGCATGTATGCACACACTGTTTTGTTACAGGTATGCTCAATACAAGGGGTTGCTGCAAAGTCAATGGCCTAACAAACAATTTTCCTGTGACTGTAGAGTGCCATGAGACAGTATTTTTTTACGAATCGACGTTAAATAGTTCAATGAACTGAAATCTTAGTCTTAGAAGAATTCATAGCAAGCACATATTATTACTTTATAGCAAATGAGGCTTGCTTCTCTCTCTAAACAGTTATAACATCCATCCATCTTCTTCCATCCATGTCCCTAGTGGAGTAAGGAGAGGTGCTGGTGCCTATATCCAGCAAGACATTTCGGCCAAGAGGCGGGGTACACCCTGGACAGGTCGCCAGTCCATCGCAGGGCAACACAGAGACAGACAGAACAAACAACCATGCATGCACACCAATTAGAAACCAATGGAAAACCAATTAACCTTACAGTCATGTTTTTGGACTGTGGGAGGAAGCAGGAGAGAACCCATGCATTCACAGGGAGACCCCAAGATGGGAATCGAATCTGGGACCTTTTTGCTGCAAGGCAACAGTGTTACCAACTGTTCTTGCTAATTGTATTTCATCTATAGTTGAAGAAGATAGTTAAATAATGTTATTTATTTATTTACTTGCATTTATTGGAAAAATTATAAAGGTGTACAAACTTGCTCCTAGCTCCAATATATTTTTGTATTTTCATAATGTGACCAATGCAAAGTAGTGTACAATTTTGAAGAAAAAAGCTAACTGTTTCTTTTTTTTTTTACTGAAAAGTTTGTTGTGGATTTGTAAAATTTAGGTCTGAACTTTGACTTGGTCATTGTAACACAGAAGTATGCTTTGATCAACTACATGATCGTAGCTTTGGCTATGCATTTGAGGTTCTTGTCCTATTAAAAGGTGAACTTCCAATACAGTCTCAAGTATTTCACTGCCTGTAAAATTCTGCAAATGTTTTTCTTTCGGGATTACCTTGTGTTGTCTCCATAAATCCTCTCTAACTCTGACCACCTTCCTTGTCCATTCTGAAAAAAAATCTATCTCCACAGCACGATGTACAGTGTCATGTACAGTGATAAATTTTCTGCCACTCATATCATGAGTGTACTTGTTACGCATCAGTTTACACTTTTTTTTTTTACCAAAGCAAAATTTTTGAAAAGTTGAGTGGAATGATTTGATGAAGCTCTGTTATTCAACTACCCTGTATGACCCAGTAGGGGGAGCTCTTAGTTTGGCAAAAAAGATGCCTAAGCTCAATGCTAAAACAAATTGTGTATTTTTATATTTATAATATTCTTTTCTTCTGGCGTAACTCAAAAAAGAGGTATGTGAGGTTGTGAGGAGCCCATAAAAAGAGTAAAATGAACGTAAATAAACAACACCCTCCGCTCTAGCTCATATTATGTGCAGCTGAAAGCCAACCCCTGGGGACTTTTACGAAAGTTAACCCCTGCATGTACAGAGTATACAGCCTATATATGTCTGCCTGGTTGCAAGCTACCTTTACTTGCAATGCAATGCCTGCTGTGTATGTGCGTGTATGTGTAAGTGTAAGTGTGTGAATGGGGGTTGGGTGTGTAGAGGGGACAGCGAGGAAGAAAAGGCACAAGGGAGCAAGCTGAACCCCAATTTGTTCGTGATTTAAACGTCCATGTTGGTCGCGAAAAAAACAACCCCAGTGTTCGTGTTTTATTGTAATCACCTATGCCGACAGTTGGATTCACTTCTGGCAGCTGCTGCTGGAATATTTTTGCATGAGCTGGAGCGTTAACTATTCGCAGTCCAGTTCCGATAAGAGTGAAATCCACAATCCGTCTTTTCATGTTTTCCCATGCCATTATTTTATTTACTAAATGCCCATATCACTCCGCAGGGTCAGAGAGTATTTTGAAGAAATTGTGAAACGGTCTGCTTCCTATTATTTGCTCTCTCGTCTTATCGATAGATGAATACATTTGCTAAATATCTGAAATGCGTATTTTATGACCATTTAAATCGATCTAAAAATAATCGTCCGGTGTAGTTCTGCTTGGAGGAGGTGGATCTATTTTGTTGGGAGCCTAGGGGGACTGTGCTTCGGTGCCACTTATCATTAGATATGGCCACCGTTATAGAGTACACCGAAGCGTCATCTTCAACTTGGTTTTGTCATGTTTATTGCTGATATTTTTACTCGGTCCGTGTGGCAGACTGAGTGTCATTTTTAGGGAAGCCAATGTTTGTTTTTGCACATTTTTGGAGCCGGTTATTACTGCGTGGCAGGCTGGTTACGAGAGTCTTCTAACTGGCCGCTTGGTCCCGCAGCTTGTCGCAGCTGAAGAAAATAGAACCAGTTGCCAAGCCAGCGGTCCGTACCCAACATTTGCTTCAGCCGCAGCCATACTTTCCCCGAGGATTCGCATTTGAAGTTTACGGGAAGCTGGCTCATAGGGCAGCCTGAATTTCGGATTTGAGGGCGTTTTGTATGTTGGTGGAGAAATTGCTGCTGGCCGTAGACTTGGGTGGCTAACAGCAACTAGCTGTGTTATAACCCGAACTCGACAGCTGTCATTGGAGAAAGGAAAGTGATCCCCCGCAAATGAGCGAGCCAGCGAAGTGCTTTTCCTTTGGATTTACATCAGCTGCTTTTCCATCAAATGGGCAAAGTTGGGAATACCATTGCAACGCTGGGATATAATGATATGTGCTGTGCATTTTTGAGAACTGCAGTGTTGTTTCATTGGAGAGAGGCTAGCTAGCTCCATTAGCTCGCTAGCTTGCTGGCAAATAAAAGTACGACGTTTCATCCCCCCAGTATTTTGGGACATGAAGAGGATAATTCTCTGTCCATAGGACTGGAAGGTAAGATGTAATCTGAACTTTCTTCCCTCTCGCTGTTAGCTTGATTTCTGTAATGAATTTAACCTTTTTGAAGTGAGTCTGAGCCAACATCATCATCCTCCAGTCTGATGGAGGGGAGGGGGGATTTGTCGCCGCCTCGGCTTTTCATGACTCAGACTATTGAACGGAACGTTAAATGGAAAGGTTCATTGGTGCTACATAAACCGAAAATGGGGGTTTATGCCGTTTCAAACAGTGTAATACACGAACAACCATACACCACGATCCCAAGTTGTCTAAGAGAAGTAGAAATCAGATTTAGCGTCGTTGTGTAATGTAGCATTTTCACTTTTAGAGGGGCATTGTAGTTCTTTGGAACAGTTCCGTTCCATTGAATAGACCGAGCCTTTGTGTGCTGGGCACAATTCCGGATCATTGCCTTCTTTTCGATTGGTCGTTGATTATATGGAAAAAAAGTTCCATGTTATGTTTCCCGTCCTACTCAGACATAAAGAAAATCGCGTTCGCGTGAAATGTTCAGTTGTGGGTTGCAGTTCGGATGAGTTGGTGAACTATCTGCATCCACTGGTAACCTGTTTGCTCCTTTTAGCCTCTTTTCAGAGTTGTCTTCCGGAAACTAAATCCAATCAGCTGTGTATAGCTGGCTAAGACATGGTGGATCAGTTTATACTTTTGCCATTTTAGTTAAATCTGGTCGATGTCAGTGTCTCTTTAGTCTGTATGACCGAGGAAAGGCGACAGAGTTCCTACACAACAGGCTAGCTCTAGCTGTAGTTAGCTCTTGTGCAGCTGCTTTGTGCCCAAGATGTGGGTTAACAAAAGCTAACGTTAGCATGTTTTAATTTGCACCCCTGCTGCCCATAACCGCTTAAAAAATATATATGCATTGCATGTCCCACCCGTGCATGTCGGTATATTCACCTCTAGTGTTTTTTTTTTTTTTTTTTTTTTTGTCTTGACTTACACTCGAAAATATATGTAATCCTGCCATTTTTCAGAACTGTCTCCATAAAGTGCATAGCCGGGTAGTAACCACCTGTTTCTTAATACATGTCAATAATTTTGTAATATGTATATTATACCATAGCAAATATCAGGTAAAAATATTTCGTAGAGTTTGACCACTGGTCTAGGCGAGTAGCAGAGGCAAATCCAGCTGTGAAAGATGGTTCGGCTGTGTAATAACTGCTCTTTCAACACTTCTCATTATTATGAGGTGATGTCAATAAAATGTTGTTTTCTCTAATGTTTAGTTCTGCGTGATTTTGTCCCACTCATCAGTTTATAATCTCATTTCATATCCACGTATCGCCATTTCAACTCTTTTCTACAATGTCTTAATTATTGAATGCCTATAAGTGCACATCAGCAAATAAGAATATATTTGAAAAGTTAGTTTGTTGTAGTAATTCTATGAAAAAAGAAACACACAGACTATTTTAACCATTTATTTATTTTAGGTTTGATTGTGATGGTTTAAAGCTAATAAAACTTCAAAATATAGCTACTCAGAATACTGGAATATTAAAATTAATTTAAAGAAATGTCTTTAATGCAAAAATGTTATGTCATAGCCTACGTAATCATGCGGAAGACTGCTGACCCAACAGTTGTCCAGCTCACATTCATTGACACCATCTCTACAGATGGTAAGCCACAAAAGATAATTTCCAAAGAAGTTGCCTGTTGAGAGTGCTGTATTTTACATTTTATTGTGTACTAGCTTATTGGAAAGTTAAATTGGAAAAAAAAAAAAAGTTTGGTAGAAAATATTGCACAACCTTGAGACAGACGTTTTTGTTTTGGAGGGGTTCATCCAGCACACACCAACATTTTCAGGACATATCCTACATTCCTATCAAGGAATTGTTGCATTCAGATTCATAAAGAGTCTTATCTGAACAGAGGAGAAAAAACCTGAGCTGTTGCCAAAGTCATCCTTTTCAGATAAAAATAAAGAGTAATTTTATTTTTATTTTTTCAGTTGAAATTCGTGATCCCAGAATCTGAAGGAAGTGAGGCTCAGAATCCATTTTGTCTGAGGTCCAGTGTATAGTTTTCAAATGATGATTTGGTGATCCTTGTCATCTGCTGGTGTTGCAGAAGTGCTAGCTGACATTAAAGGAAGCTGGGCTTCCTTAAAACTTCAGCAGAGCTATAGATTGACACTAATCTTCCATATTAAAGTTTCCAGAGAAATGTAAGTTTTGTTACCTGTAAAACACAATCAAAATTATCTCAAACGTATTAATTTTAGTCTAAGGGGTCATAAAAATATTCAAATCCCATGTATAATGTAACTTGCCTATATTCAGCACTCTTCCTGAACACCTTTTATGATATGCAATTTCCATTTATTTTGGTCCAGATATGAAATATGACAGATTATAACACCATATCTAACCAAAATAGCTCCAAGTGGCTTCAAGCTACTAGAGAATATTTATTACAGTCAGATAATTACTTTTCCATTATGTAGATTGTTAAAAATCTCTTGAAATCCTTAGTTGTCGAAGTGGGTACAAAAAGGACCCCTGGGTTGTACAAATTGGTGTGCAGGCGGTATGGAGCGTCCCGTTTTAGACTGCTACATTTAATACCCCCAGAAAAAGTTGAGCATAAAACAATCAAAATGCATCTGTATGAAATAGCTAAGGGGCAAATTACCTGTACCCTGAAATTTTTTCCCCTATTCATGTACAAATGAGATTGTAATTAAATGACTGCGTTTGGTAAAAGTGCCAGTTTTATAATAATACATTATCTACACAGAAATCTATAACATCAAATGAGTTTTCAAGTGCTTATTGTTCTGAATAGTAGTAGAGTTGCGGAGCTATAACTGGCCGGGTTATTAATGGGGCTAGCTCTTCCGGTAGCCAGCAAACCAGCCATCTTGTATGAAAATGACATTCCATTAAGGAAGGTGATGGGTGTCCCTCTGTTTGTTTCCACAACTTCACTGTTTCTTTCATAGCTGTGCAGCAACAGGTAGGGCAAGGGTAGCACTGTGTTACTCCATTCTCCTCATAGTGAAAACTCTGATCACCCTGGTACTTTGTTAAAAAAGACTAAACCGTTGGAACAATGTCTTCAAAATATTTAAGGCATTAAATTGTACCTCTTTTAAAACCTTTGTGTACTTTTGTAATTGTAGCGCATCAGTTTACAACGCTTTTTGCCACGGCACCTTCAGATGTCTAAAAGTAAAAAAAAAAAGAAGGAGTCTTGTCAAAATATAGTGTAAAACTG
The DNA here is from genome assembly GCA_903067095.1 of Girardinus metallicus. NCBI lineage: Eukaryota > Metazoa > Chordata > Actinopteri > Cyprinodontiformes > Poeciliidae > Girardinus > Girardinus metallicus. The sequence goes on from CAEGAE010010711.1 coordinate 15,563, forward strand.
ATGAAAATAGAGCTTTAAGTTTTTTCCAAAATAGTACAAAATCTTGGTTCAGCTAGCAAAGATAGAATTTGTTGTGGTTTCACCATTACGAGAAAAATATTTATTGCGACAGTAGCCCTTCATCGTTCGTGTTGTTTTGGAAACAGACCCCATTTTTCACAAAATGATTCGGTGGACAGTAACAGTCAAATTTGTACACATTTTTCCTGTCTGACTTGTGTTTATTGGTTGCTTATGCTTTACAATGCAAAAATACTTTAATTTGGAGATATTACATTTTCATAGTTCATGCAGCGTTTTTCTTCAGTGTGTGTCTTTTATCTCCAGCAGTGACATCATAGAATGCATCACAGCTGATGTGCTAAATAGTGAAACATTTAAATAAAATACTGCTTTGATTTGACCTAAATCTTTGGTCTTTTTTATATGCATTTGCTCTTTAGTAAAAACAATTTTGTTTGGTATGTGCTCGTTATTGGATCAACTTTTGTAAAAAAAAACAAACAACGTTCTTTGAGAAAATGTGGTTTGTCAGAAGTTTGAAGCACATTGTTGTATTAAAAGGATGATGATATGCAAAGATCAGTATTTTTTTTTTAATCTGTCCTTTTTGTTATTCTTTTGGTTAACCCTGGAAATAGTTCCAAGAACTTTGATTAAACCATGTTCACGGTAAACAGAAAAGTCAAAATGTTCAGAAAGCTGTGAACTTGGGCATATAACAGCTAATAAAGCATTTTTGTAACTAGTTGCACTATGTCATTTGGTGATCTGAAAAATGAATAAATGGTTTCAAAAAAGATATTTGAGAAAATGTACAGTACTGTGTTGCGCAATAAAGAACCTGTTACTCTGTAGTGATTCTGTTTGCACCCAGAAGGTCGGTCTTGAAATCAGATTTTTTTTGAAACCACCTTCATTTTAGTGCATGCAACTTTGTTTTTTTTTCCCATTTTATTGCACTGACTGTATCTTTGGCAAGATATTGAATAAGGCCTCATCGTTTTTAGCGAACTAGTAGGAAAGCTGTACTTCAACGAACTCACATCTGCTGCAGTTCAGCCCTCACCTGCATCTCGCGCATCCCTTCAAAGTTTGACAAGCTGACTCTTTCATTGTATTTTTTTATTTTTGAGTTAGCATTCCTAGTCTACACTCTGTCCCAGCAATAGTGTACATTTAAAACATTTCAGATAACAAACTTTTATTTATATTAAGTAATCCAATCCTATAAGTAAAATGTATATATTTGCTACACACAGTGATATAAGAGTCCTATAAAGAGATACCACTTCAAAACAGTATCTCTATTTTCACATGCCATCCTCACCTTGACGTGCCATCATTATTTTGATGTGGACCAGTCTCTCCTGTAGCAGACTTACCATTACCTTATCCCACCCAACATTATGCTACTTATGAAAAATAAACAGTGCTAAATAAATAGCACTTATCTTTCACTCGTCAGTTTCTGTGGAAAAATGTCCAGTGTGGGGATCTACTGCAGTGAGACTCCACCAGGTCGACTACATGACAAAGTAAATATGAATTCCAGGCGATTCCATTTCAGAGTTGTTGGTGTATGTGTTATTATATTTGGGACATAAAGTAACACTGCCTTAGCAACAGTGTTACGTTTATAGTGTTATTGCTTTAGAAAAGTTTATTTTAGGCCAAGTTTGGATTTATTAATGTCAAAAGTAATATTAGTTTGTATTACAGCACAGATTGACAATATTACATTTTCTGTTTTGTAAAATGAGTTGAATGTACTCAAAACCTAAATGTGTAGTTTAATTCCATGAATCTATAGCACCAAATCCCCACAAATGCTAGCTTACAGTACGTTTAAAAACCTGTCCTGATCATATTCAATTATGGAAAATTAGTTTAAATTTAATGTTAACTAATATAATTAATTCTAACAGGGTCCATATAGTTGCTTTCTGATCCAGTTATTTACAGTGCAAATTTTTTTAAAAGGTTTTTTTTTTTGGCTCAGCCGGCCTTTATTTGAGAGTGGTTAGACAGGAAAGTAGGTAATGAGAGAGGGGGAAGACATGTGGCAAAGGTCATCAGGCCGGGACTCGAATCTGTGTCGTTTGCGTCGAGGACGTAGGCCTCCATATTTGAGTTGTACTTTACTCCTGTGCCTTCATAGCTCCCCAACAGTGCAATTTGATCCTAATTATGTAATGGTAAAATTTAGAGTCAGCTGATCATAAAGTGCCAATTCATGCAAAGTTGGCTTTGGTCAGTATGTCCTTTAGCTGCCTGAACTTTCTTTTATAAACTTCTGATCTGGCTACTTTTGTTGACCTCTCTAAGACAAGTGGTCAACCAACATCATTTTGTCTCTGAAGCTTTTCACACATGATGCCAGGATGCGTCATACACTTGGCCTAATTTGAAAGGTGATATCTGAAAATTGATATTCCTCAAAATGTAATATCCTTTTTTGAGAAAGCCATTGTGCACATCGCTGTAAAATTACAATTTAGATTATAGTAACAAACAAATGCAAACATAAGGTTAAAATGTATGGGAGAATAATAGTGTATTAAAGAAGCAACTTAAAGCCTGGCCATCATTGCTGCCTAGGGGTTAGGATGTTTAAAGACGTAGGTCAAATTTGCTACAGAATCACTAATTGAGTATTATGGACCTATATCTGAATTTGTCACTATACAAACAGCTCTGGTAATCATCACAAAATCAAGTGAATTATTTTGAATAGTACATATTTCTGTAATATACATTTACTCAAAGTGTTTGAAATGCCAGTTTTTTTAAACCTTAATGTATTTATAGAACATAAATATAAATATAGATTTATAGAACATAAACCCAAATGATTTATGTTCTGTAAATCATTTGAAAACTCCCACTAGTTATATGATATAAAGTACACTTTAAGGGAAAAGACAAGAATAAAAAGAATAACATGGATAATGAAATATTTGTTGAACTGTTAAGTCCCAGGCTTTTATTATTCGAGTCTTGAGCTGTAAGTAGTAGTAAAATGTTTTTAGCCTAATCCAAAAAAAATTAAATCAGCTCCTACTATGGTTGTAGATCATATGCATTCTTTGTTTAAATTGTATTGTACAGTAAAAGTTAGTGAAAATATATACTGCATTACATAAGTATTATGGCATTGTGAAAGCAGCCATCAAGAATTTAAAAAGCAGAGAAAAAATAGTGACATAAAGAGACATTCTCAAAACTTAAATGTGTCCTGCAGAAAAGCTATTTTTCCAGATTGGGAATTTTAGAGAAATTAAAAAGAAAACACAAAGGATTTTCAAGAAGTACTGCCTGTGTGGTTGATTGTGGTTGACAGCGCTTAGATCCGCCTGCTGGCTCTGATTGGTTGATTCCAGTTAGCACTGGGAGAAGGCAGAGAAGCTAGATTTTTCACAGATTTTCTATCTCATACCATACTACCACAAGGTCACATGGTCAAGGTTTCCACAATATGTAAAAGTTACGTACTCCAGCTTTAAAAGCATAAGGTTGATCCATTTCCCGAAAGGCTGTTTCTACTGCTCACATTGTCAGTTGAAGCATCAGAAACCCTAAAAAAACATTAATAACAAGCGTAAGGCCTGAGTATTTACCATCAGTCTACCTATGGTAGTGTATCATCTTTTGAGATCACCTTTGTTTATGTAGATCTTGGTTATTTATATAAAGTAGAAGTTGAACATTGATTTTATTTTGCATCATTTTGCGGGCCAAACTTAAACTGAAATCAACAGCGAAATTACTTCATGAGAGGACATTTGAAGGTTTTTATTGCCTCGTTAAAATTCAGAAGTAAATCTGACTGGAGATCTGTGAGGTCACCTAAAGAGCTGTAGACAAGAAATGTAAATAACTGCATGGATCACAGAAACTAATTGCTTCATGAGTCACCATAAATGTTCAAAATGTTGTCTAATCTGCATATGTATGTTTAAATTAGTGTAATTTTGTCTGCATTTGGGAAGGTATACCCTGCACATACACTTTAATGGTAAAATTCAAGTATGTACACTCATTCACTTGTTAGATTTTGCTATAAAAAGAAAAAAAGATGCACATCCCATGATTTGATGTATCAGCTTATGGAATCAACTTTGTGATCTTCACTTTCACGTTCCTGTTGAAGTTTCCATTTGTCAGGCCCATTTGTCTCAACAGTGTTGCCTCAGTTCATTGAGTTTGTTTATTCATAACCTCCTGGACATCCAGTCACAGCATTCCTGTCTGGTTTAGTTCTGGACTTTGACTGGACCACTGCAACACCTTGGTTATTTTCTTTTTTCACTCCTATTGTTATAGATTTTATGCTATTTTTAGAGTCAGAGTCTTGTTGCATGACCCTTTTTAGGCAAGGTTCTGTTATTGAACAGATAATTGTCACTGAGGTGTAGAATACATGCAGGAACTGGTTCAAAGTTATTCTTTGGTTTTAAGGATAAATGCATTTCCACCGACTGGGAAAAGTCCCTTCATGTTCTGATGGTCTTAAAACTACTACCTTTTTATTAATGAACCTGCAGAATGTTTTTTGTTTGTTTTATAGCCAATGTTTGTTACATTTCATTGTTGAATTAAAACAAAGTTTGCATGCATTAGTTTTAATATTTTATAGCTCTTGGATATTAAACCAGAAATGGCTAGATCAGATTCCTCAGAAAACAAGAACTTGTTATACAGCAAACTAGGAGGTATTATTAATTTATCCAGGTAAAAAAAATATATGTGAGATTAAAATCTATTAAATATATGAGTAAGACCTCATATATTGAAGAATGAACGATGAAATATAAATAATATAGTAAAAGTCTACTTGGCGCATCTTGTTCTCTATGGTGAAGATTTTATATTTTGGACTTTTTACCACTGCTGTCTAGCTTCCTGTGTATAGGTTTTCAGATGTTTTAATCTAGATAAATATTTAGTAAATCAAAAACAAGACGTACTGAAAGCGAAGAGTGGTGCGGACAACGGAGAAGATCATTGGGACTACACCCCCCCCTCCCCATGCAGAACATTGCACACAGATGCTGCTTAGCCAGAGCTCACCAGATCCTCTCCGATTCCACCCACCCTTTCCGTGGTCTGTTCATCTAGTTGGCATCTGGGAGGAGATTCCGCAGCATCCGCTGTAGAACAGCCAGACTCAGAAATAGTTACCTCCCATTGGCCATCATATCGTTCAACACCAATAATCCCCCCACTAAGACTGTCTGACAAAGCTAAGTCATACATATTTAGCAATGGATTACTATTTGTATGTATTTATAGACACACCTATGATTTTTCTGTTTTTTTCTGCTACATTTTGTTGCCAATTTCACTATTGCCTTTCTGCAACAACAATTAAGTCTGTCTCTGACATTTGTTTAAAAATAATTTTATCTAAAGTTTTTCCAAAGAATCAAAAAGGTTAAACAGAACTACTTTTAGGTTCTCCATTCACCCTTCTTGTTATCTAACTTTAGTTTTACACTCACTAACAGCCTGTAGGAACCACAAACATGTCTCAACATGCATCACGCTGTTTTTTTCTAAATACCTTCATACACCTGTGCTTACTGTGACTTTTATTTTCACAGAAACTGAAAAAGGTTTAATTCCTCCAACTGTAAGAACATCCACCCCAAATATTGTTGTTACTGTGAGCCTGAATTACTTCTGTAATTTTCACTTGTCAGGCCAGGGATCTGTTGAAGCTGATGAAGCCTAAAATTGTCAGATTCTAGTTGCCAGCTGGTGCATCTCTAATAAAATTGTGTTGCAGCGGTGATGAAAACTGCCTAATTATGTTGACTTTTACACAATGTCTTTTAATGCCAATCATTTACACACTACCATTATGCTTAAGTGCATGTACTTTACGGCCTTAACTGCATGTTTGAGATTAGTGTAAAAGCATGAACCAAATCTAATGTTTTATGATAGTCATTAAAAGATATTCACAGTTTTTTGCATCCTCAAAGTAACATTAAAATTTGTGGTGGTGAAAAATTATAGAAAGGTAATTTCACAATACCCCAATTGGCTTTTGGGGTATTGTGTGGCATGTATTTCCCACACAGTGGCAGAAACATTGCTTTACTTTAGTATGTTGAGGCTTGTATCTGTGTAAATAGATTTATTTTATCCACCGCTTGTCTTGGTATTTTCTTACATACTATTTGAAATTCCGGTGATTTTCAAGTAATATATCCATTTTCTAACACCCTTGTCCCTTAGTGGGGTCGGGAGGTGCTGGTGCCTATCTCCAGCTAAGGTTCCGGGCGAGAAGCGGGGTACACCCTGGACAGGTCGCCAGTCTGTCGCAGGGCAACACAGATACAGACAGGACAAACATCCATGCACACTCACACCTAGGGAGAATTTGGAGAGGCCAGTTAATCTGACAGTCATGTTTTTGGATTGTGGGAGGAAGCCGGAGTACCCAGAGAGAACCCGCGCATGCACAGGGAGAACATGCAAACTCCATGCAGAAAGACCCCAGGCCGGGAATTGAACCCAAAACCTTTATTTCCACTACCAATTGCACTACTGTGCAGCCCTTTCAAGTAGTATGTTTATACCTAAATAGAATTAGGTGTAAATATATAGTGTGTTGGCTTCCATTTTCCAGTTTTTAAAACTAACTTTACTTATTGTTTCAGAATGTCATCAGAGGATAAGACTGTGGAGACCTCTGACCAGGGACCCTCGCCGTCATCCAGCAGCGTAGGGGCCACGTCCACAGGAAGTCCTGCCAATGCAGACAAGCGACCACGTGGCAGGCCGCGCAAGGATGCTGCTGCGGCCGCCATCCTACCACAGCCACCACCCCTATCAACTGCTAAAAGCAAGAAAAAGTAGGTGTCTATTGTACTACCAGTGTTCAAAAAAGCAACTTTATGTTTAGATCCTCTTAAGAAATGGCTTTCTCATCAAAATGATGGAGCCGCTGTGTCAAATGGAAAAGCAGTTTAGCAGTACTGTCAATATTTTGTTCAATTGGTGGTTAATTTTGGTTGCATGCCTGGAAGTCTCCCAATTAGTGTGGATAAAGTACTGTTGGAATAGATTGTAGTGCAGACTGACCTACGTTTTATATAGCTATGTAGTTAATCTCGTTTTTTCCCTTTATGAATACTATACTATAGAATACTATTGGAAATAATAATAGATTAAACTTTCTTCTGGACAATGTTTTCTATTAAGTCTTTATGAACCTATTGGGACAGATATGCAGTACTTCAAATTTCAGGCTTTATCTGACAATAAAGAAATATCGTATTGCACTTATTGGTTGCATAAGTTTGTAATGGGATAAAGTAGGTAGCTTTGGAAGAAGCTTTCCAAAATTCATACCGATTTTTGGTATGAAGATCGGTATGACAAACTCTGGATATGCTTGTGATATGAATTTTGAAAGCAAATATACTTTACTGCAGAAAATGTGAAGCTTTTGCTGTGATTTGATGATTTGCATGGTATCAAGAATGTGTAAATATGAGTTGTTAGAACTTCATGTGAAGAGTTGTAGCTCTTTTATTTCTACTAATTCCAATTTAAATGCTTTACATGGGGTACTGGTAGGGTGTTATGTCTCTGACTATCATGGCGCACACTATGGACTAGGACTGCTCTGTAAAATGATGCCGTCTAGCTTCTTAACTTCTAAGTCTGTCCTCTCAATCAATCTTAATACCCTGTTCCCAATGGATTGCTTAATCTGTTAGCATGCAGATGATGTGTCAATGCCCCAGTGGAAAGACGACTTTAAACAGAGTTAAGTTGCTTGATCTTGATCATCTGAAAATAAATTGTCATTCAGCAAACATGTACTTGATTCAGTTCCACTTTTAATGATCACTGTTGCTATCTTAGTTGGAGGTACATTCAGCTCAATGTTCACGTCTGTCCAACCTTCCATTGTCTAAACCCTGTGGTCATGACTGTGGAGCATTAGATTTTGCTCTTATCTCAAAGCCATTTATCTGCAGTTAGGAAACTCACTTCACATTTTAAAATGTACAACATGTAACAAGGAGGATGTTGGATATTGTTCTCATAAACCTGGTTGTTGGAAATTACTTGATTTGCCCACGCTTCATCTGCTGACCGGTCCATTTCAGAGCAGCATGATCCTGGTCTGGTTTTCCAGGCAGCACTGTGCTGGCTGGGACTACTTACCACAGCATTATTTTCACCTTTTTTTTCCTCTCCCTGTGGTGGGACTGTGGGGAGGGTAGGGGGGATTTGTGCACGATATAGGATTGAGCCCTAGTCCTGAGTGTTTTTCAGTGAAATAACTGGCAGTCTGAACACTGAAATCTGATGCTTCTAGTGTAGTTATATATAATTACAGCTGAATGTTGTGTGGGAGGCTATGTAAAAATATAAAAATATAACCACAGTTTACTACGTTGTGGCATACTGTACTGTTTTTTTTTTCTTCTTATATGTAGCAAAATTTGTACTGAGTTAATTTGCAATTAAAATCCATGCCGATTACATCCGATGAAAACTAAGGAGGATTTGCGAGCGGTGCCCAAAATGGAAAAACACAGAGGCTATATTAAAAAGATGGCAATTTAATCCAGAAATATTTGGACATCAATACACAACTATAGCAACAAATGCTAAGATCCAGAAGATCATGATGATTCACTTTTCTTTTGTGAACCTTTGACAAGTTGTTACTACAGCGGGGTCCAGTCATTGTTTGTTTTTACCATGACTATATTGTGATTTTGAGTTCATTTATAATTTTTTTTAATACGCCTTTATTGCGCAAAGCCAGTAGTGGTGTTATTTCTTGTTATGAAGCTGAATGTAATTTTTTGGGGGGGTGGTGGGTGGGTTGTCTTATAAGGAATGTCATTCTTTTATAAGCCCCATGTAGAGTCCCTCCACCAGTGCACCACAGTAAACAGGCCTTAAAGATTCGTAATAGTTGCACTTAAAATCTTTTGTTCATGAAGGAAAATTTATCTAGTTTTCTTTAAAGATGGACCTAAAATAATTATTTTAGGAGCTAATGTGGCGTGCTCAGTTTGTGAAATACAAAGCTATATAGACTTGTTCTCAGAAATTACAACTTGAATTTGAATGTTTCTACTCAACAGCCAGTAAAATATGAAACAAGCTTTATAAAAGGTTCTGAGGCTTCTTGCTTTACATTTTGTTTTTGCCATCTTAGAAACATAAAGTTGCAGTTATGAATAAGGTGGATATTTTTGTATATGGTTGGCAGAAGACAATACAATAAATGTACACATATATTCTCATTTGTAGCCTGTATAACTTATGTCATTTTAGCCTGCAACATTTTACTATCACAAAGGTTTACTCTGAGCACTCTTTAAATTACACATGTCCTGATGTGCAAATTAAGACTGATATTGATACCCAATATTAATATTGCTGGGGTGGCCGATAACCAATATTTATATTTATTGTAATATTACCACTGACATACGTGTGAAAAAGTATTTTCCCCCTTCTTGAATTTCTAAATTTATGCATGTTTGATACATGCAGTACTTTGGATAAAATTGCCATGCATATTCTGTGACAAAAATCTGATTAACTTTTTAAAGGGGCAGTATTATAAAAAATGACCTTTTTGAGCTTTACGTCATATTATAATGTTTTTATCTTTCATGCATGTTTGAGAAATCCTTTAATTTCTCATGTCAGCCATTCAGGTTGGGGGAGACCTACCACCACATTTGAGGATGAAGCTCCTCCTCCAAACTGCAGTTTCCAACCTAAACTTCTTGCCCTCTCTCGCGACTCCCCTACTCACCTCCTTCAGACTATCCAGCAGCAATTGGCAAACACCTGTTTGGAACTGTGCATCTACTGAGCTCATTGAGGAGCTATTTCTCAGTTAAACTCTGGTTTATAAAGTTATTAAAGGGGTAAGATAGGAGCGCTGTTGTGACGACTTCCTGAAGGGCCTCTGTCTCTTTATTTAATTATTTATTTGTTGTTGTTTTTTCAGAGAGAGGCCCAATTTCAAGGTGTTAATTTATGAAGTCAATTTTCTTAATTTTCTAACAACTGAAAGTAAAATAGAAAATTGATTGTGCTATAAAATGGTACTCTGTGCCTTTATCTTTCACTGCCATAGAAATATGCCATAGAAATATTTCTTTTTCAATTTAAATTCAAAAATACTTTATTGATCCCAAAAGGAAATTAAATGTTGTAACTCATTTAATTAAAGAGTTATTGTAGATGGTGATGGTTGTGGGCAGGAAAGATGTCCTGTCGGTGTTGCAATGAATTTTAAGATCCCTATATCAACATTAAAATACTAAAATCCTGTTTACCATAGTTGCCTATTAGTGGTTCTACAGTAAATGTTTGAAATAATTTTAACCAAACTAAATCTACAATAAAACTGGAAAGAAACTTTAATATACAAGAAAATTTTAATGAAATAAAGTTGGGGAAAGCATTGTGCTTTAAAGGTCACAGAAGGCTAAACAAACCTCTCAACAGAGGCTAAATGGATTGAGTTGTCTGTGTGTAATTTTATTTTTTTTTTTCAAAACAATGGGAGTTTCAACCTCACCAAGATATTCATTTCAGTGGTATCACTCAAGCTTTTTGGTAATTATGTTTTCAGACAGTTTCCTTGAGGCTTCTTCTGTCATTCTTGTGATTAAGGTTTGCTTCCCATGGAAGTCATTTAGAGGGAGGGGTTGATTTGGCATATAGCCATTTGTGATTTTTCTCTCCAGTGGCACTGAAGATTACTCCGCCACCCCCAATCTTTTCCCTCTCTTAATTCTACGTACCTTCCTGAGCACATAAGAAACATTGCTCTCACTTGGACTCTTTTTGCTCTCTCCATATATCATGCTAACAGTGGATGATTTTTAGTGTTGTATTTATGATAATTGTCATCCCAGTATTCTCACCTTTACCATAAATGGTGTTTCCAGAATTAGCTTGGCTGATTCTTTGGTGGTAGCGTATTTGTACTGCTTATAAAGAAGTGGGTTAGTGTTAAAGTCTAATATGCAAAATGTATTGTTGTATTGTTGACGTAGTATACACCTACCTATTCTTTTTTTGTTGTTTTTTCACTTTCAGTTATACTACAGCCAGAGACATCTGTTATGTTAGTTTCCTTGATCAACACAAAGTAGTGTACAGTTAGTAAATTAGTTTTTGAAAGTTTTCATAAATAAATGTCTTTAAATGTGCTGTGTATTTTAATTCATCCTCCTTTTACTTGCCTCAGTCGTGGGCAATTGTGGCTCTGTGGGAAGAGTAGTTGTCTTGTGATCAGAAGGTTGTAGGTTCAATTCCAGCTTCCTCCTGTCCCATGTTGATGTGCCCTTGGCCAAGGCATTTAACCCCAAATTGCCATATTGGTGTATGGCATGTGTGAGTGTTTGTGAGAGCGACTGGGTGAATGTGACTGTAGTGTAAAGCGCTTTGAGTGGTCATTTGCCTACCTCTTAGGTCAAGTAATTGTCTTCAGAAGTAACCTAGTTGGTAAATATAGTCCACCCATGTGTAAGCTATAGTTGAACTATAGTTTGTTTGCCTAGAAAATTTGGTTCATTTGGGTTTAGTTGAAGTGAACTCCGACACGTTTCGAGTTCATATGTGAAGAGATCGTTCCCAAAGCAGCAAGGTAACTATAGCGCAGGGCATTCTGGTCAAAACAAAACAAAACCTAGTGTCTAGTGGGAGAAACTGTTCATAGTCGTTTACATAAGTGAAATCCTACAAACTGATGGCACTCCAATTTTGTTTTACATTTTGTGAGGAAGTTGCGCTCATTCTCTTCTTCATAGGTTTTTGTGTCATTTCCTTCAGAGGGACACCGCTACCACAGGTCAGGAAGACAAACAGGTTTGGCAAAGGCTTACATTAGTTCAAAACGGTACAATGTCTGAAAATGTATCAAATGTTGGAATTTTGGTCCTTAGTCGAACCTACCGGTCTATTGGGTGTGAAACATCTTCAGTCATAGTGTAGATGCATCTGTTCTTCTAAGCCCCAGAGGATTGTTAGAGAATGTTATTGTGCCAACATCATCATGAAGACCATGGAAAAGCAGACACCTCAGGGATATGAAGTTGTGGGAAAGTTTAAAACCTTGAACGTCTTACAGATCATTGCTCAATTCATCTCAAAGTGCAAAATGTATGGGTTTTACTTTAAGACTACCAAAATGTGGCTATTGCTATAAAAAAAATGCAGCACTTTTTTGCTTTGAATTTAAAATGTAAGACCAGTGGTCAGATGGATCAAGTGCCTTTATTGAAAGCCTGAATATTTACTGCCAAATGACTGAACTAATTCATTAGAACTAGAACTGTTCTAAAACAGCACCTTGAGCAAAAACCTTTGCAAAATGTATTTGATAAAAAAAATTTTATCTCAATAACTAGAATTCAAAAGGTTTTTCTATAGAAAGATTTTTTGAAACACTTGTGGCTTGCTTTATTTCTGTTCATATTTAAGTAGGGCATAAGTGTGTATTTTAATCACACTCATGCCCACACTCATGCATTTTAAACACACACATTACTATCTTTTTGCCTACCCAGCTTTGTCGTATTTGTGGTTGTATCTTGGGTGCAGTGCATTATAAATTAATAGAATAATTCTGTTTATAACTTGCTATGGATTATACATAAAGACATCTTTTGATTCTCACAAGTTTCCACTGTGCTGCTGGAAATATTTTATGTGGATGCTTTCATTGGTGGTTTGTGGTGTTTTCCATCCTGTTCATGTTGATGATGACTATTGCATCCCCTGTCACTACTCAGCCTCTGCCTTGCCCTGGGCTCTATTACCTCTATTAAATCACCTTGGAAACTATATTTAACTAATTCATAACCACACCATTAGCCAACCTCTGTTTTTTTTTTCCCTTCCCCTTTTGATTTCCTCTGTTTGTTTGTGTCTCTTCCTTGCTGTAGGGGTCGCACCAGGGGAAGGGTTGTTGTGGATGAGGAGGACAGCATGGATGGTACAGAGATAACGGAGACCACAGACCCTCAGGATGCAGGTAAGACTTTGTAGTCCCCCTTCTTGATCTATTATGCACACATTGGTTTTAGTAAGCTTCTACATCCAGGCAGCCCTTTGCCAAGAGTGCATCAAAAAGTGTGTCAGTAAAGGTAGCAGAGTCCCCTCACCAGGAGAACTATGAGTGGGAGCTTTTTCTTAGCACCCCATGCTTCGTCTTTAGGGCTATAATTGAAAGGGTTTAAATGGAACTGTGATGCTGCTTTGGGTGTGCATTTTTTCTTCTCTCTCCACTTCCATCATTCCTCTTGCTCTGAGATTGGCATTGAGGTGCAGTGGGAAAGAGCCCAAGGCTAATGCCCTCTAAAAGCTTTTTAAAATCCCATCAGTCTCCTCAGACCCATTTAGGTGCTTTTTTATGTGTACATCACATCACATGACCAGGCCTTCCATTCTCATACATCTTAGTGCTTTGCTGTTGCCTTGCCTGAGATATTGGGAAATTCTGAATCTGTGAACTGGCTTGTCTTTTGTTTTACCTCAAACCACAGTCATTTTTTATTTATCGAACAAAACAAAGTATGCATTTTTATCTTTTTGTTTTTTTTTTCTTTTCTGACTGTAGGCTTTAAAAAAATCAAGAACTATAGTGATGTAATAAATTTGAATATATTTGAAAAAGTACATTTATTAGAAAGTGAAATGCATTATATAGGTTTTCTTTTCTAACATTTATTTCTGCTATGTTTTAATGCAGTTTATAAAAACCTTAAATTCAGTTTCTCAAACTTTCCCCCTCTCCCCCTAAGCCAAAGATAGATATTGCTCTGGATGTTGGCTATTCAGAGTGCTTGAAGCCAACATTGTCCAGGTTTCCATTAAGTAACAATTATCATTCATTGCTTTTAAGCTCAACCAATTAAACTAGATCCCCTCCCTCCCAGATTTCACTAAATCCATGTTGAAATGCTGTTATAGGTACTGATGTTCTTAGCAGGAAGAGGGGCCCCTAGATCAAATTTTCAAACCTTTGACCGGCCCTGCATGATGAGGTAGACCTGCTGCACTTTGCATTTCCCTGCTGGATATAGAGAGAGACAAACAGGGAGATTAAATTTATGAGACCGAGCTTTTCCATTTTCTGACTGTTGAGTTTTTAATAAGCGCCACAGAGTCTATTTGTTTTGGCTGCTAAAGCTTTAAGGAACAAGTTTTTTTTTTTTGGAATCACAGGAAGGCCTGGTGTATTTTCTTCTTCTTTTTTTTAATATAAAATCAAGCAATGGTTAGCCTGGCGGTTATAGCATGGCAGCCCAGCAGGCTTAATACACATGGTGAAACACTGATAATATTAGAAAGTTGAGTGGAAGGAAAAAAAACTGGTCCATAAGCAACAGTGATGACTGCGGGTATCATGAAGGAGAGGCTATTTAAATGTTTGTGGGAGATTCACAAGAGAGTGAATTTGGCTGCAGTCAGAGATTAAGAGGCACCATGCAGATGTATTAAGGACTTGAACTACACATTTCACATTCCATGTGTAAAGCCACTCCTGATCCACAGACAAAACCAGAAGTGTCTTAACCAGGCTAAAAAGACAAAGGACTGGATCAGTGGTTTGGGATGCCATGTCATCTGCTGGTGTTGGCCCACTGTGATTAATCAAGTCCAAAGCCAAAATCAGCCGTCTACTAGGAAATTTAGAAAAATTTAATTTTCTGTGGAGCTGCTCATTTCATTTCTTGGGAGGGCTTGGTGTATACCCATGCTGCCAAAAGACACTGTTCTTCCATCCATCCATTTTCTGTCCCTTAATGGGGTCGGGAGGGTTGCCGGTGCCTATCTCCAGCTACGTTCTGGGTGAGAGGCGGGGTCACCCTGGACAGGTCACCAGTCTGGACAACAGGACAAACAACCATGCACTCACACACTCACACCTAGGGACAATTTGGAGAGAACCCACGCATGCACAGGGAGAACATGCAAACTCCATGCAGAAAGACCCCGGGCCGGGAATCGAACCCAGAACCTTCTTGCTGCAAGGCAACAGCTCTACCAACTGCGCCACTGTGCAGCCCGACACTGTTCTTGATTGTCCAAATTAAAGTCAAAAGGAGGAAACCAGCCCCAATAATGAATGAGCTAAAGACTGCTATCAAAGTACCCTGGGCTTTCTAAACCCTTCAGCTGTATCAAAAGCAGATCGCCTCTATGTCACTGCATTGATTCTGGAATTCAAGCAGAAGGTGCCCTGACCAAGTGTTGAGTGCATAAGCTGTACAGTAGATGAACATAGTTTTACTTTTAAATAAATTACCGAAATAACCTTTTGTTAGTATTGTTCTTTATTGAGACGTGCCTGCATGTAAAAGGTATTTGAATATTAATGTCAAAAACTGTTATCTAGTTTCCTGCACAACTCTTTAACTGTCTTGATTGTTAAGCCATTTGGATGTAAAGATCATTAAATTGTCAGTGTGAAAATATACATGATGTCACTGAATGTTTGCTGCACTAATCTAGTTAAATGTTACTCCTAAGTAATAATACAGTTTTTCAGGTTTTTTGAATTGAGTCATTATGTAATGGTAATAAACACGGGATATCGTCAGTCTTGACATGACTTATGAATAAGCATTACTACTTGAGAAATGTTTGTTTTCTGTGCCTCACTTGTGGGTTAGCTGTAAACAATGTTTGAAGTTCTGACCTCAAATCTGACCTCAGTGCAATTAACCTGCAACGGTATTGGTATGTCTTAATATGTATATTTGTAAACCATGATTAGTTATTAGTAGATATTTGACAAACTAATTTATTGGTTTTGTTGTTTATTTTCGCAGAAACACAAATCCAGCCAGTGGAGACTGTGGAAGTGGAGACCACTGAGGCGCCAGAGGAGGAGAAACACCCTTCCCCTCTGGCCCAGAGCCCCCCAGCAGAGAGTTCAACAGGACCATCTGTCCCGGCAAGTGGAGAAATCAAAAGCAGGTCAGTAACACTAAACTTTGCTTGACCCATAGTTAATATTGGTTATATGTATGTGAATAAAAGAAACGTATAGTTTGTCTGGCGAAGAATATTGGTTTTTGCCTTGCTTGTGAACACACGTGTGGACGTCATCGGGTGGTGGATGCAGTCCGCTCTTCCCAGGTGTCACTTTGTTACAGGCTGTAATCAATCTCGTAGCATGTCTGTACCATTGATGTTAGTGACTGAGGTCAGATCAGCAGCATCTCCTGGGATCTTATTACCAACACAGCTTTGTCATTTGAACGGTGGCTTTCTTCTTAAGAAATCTGAAACATTTTCATGTCCAGATCTATGTACAATTATGTTTTTCGGTTCAAAGTGGAAAAAGAGAGCCATTTAAATGTCTTTTGCCAGAAGTGAGAGAGTTTAAATTCATGCTGACATGCATTGTTTTGTATTTATTCACAGTAGGTTTGCAATTAAACATGAATATTTTCTTGATTTCAGGGAGCGTCTCTGTGCCTTCTGTTACTGTGGTGGTCGTAGCCTTCTGGGTCAGGGGGAACTACAAGTATTCAGCACCACATCTCAGCATGAAACACCCGTCAGCCATAATGGTGAGGAAAGCTCGACAAGTGATGGCAGTGATGGCGACGTAACTGCTCAGCCGAAAACGGCTGTTGACGACACCTCAGGAGAGAAGGAAACCAAGTAAGCCCATCTTCGAAATGTTTTGTTTAAAAGATTAATCAGAAAGGTAGAAAAACTAACCAAAAAATGTAATTAGTTTGTAAATGTTGCTTCCAAATTCAAAAGTTTTGAACAACATATTCTAAAACCTTTTCTTTTGTGGGCACTTTGCTGAATTTCTGACTGTGTAATAAAATAAAGCTGAAGAGTTACTTTTATTTTAAAATGAATCACATCTAGATCCTGATTAAAGTATATTTTACTGTTTACAACTGACATATTTTTAAATTACAATATCTTGAATTTATTTCCTGCCACTTTGTCAACATTGACACTTTGGTGCCGCATGGTTGGGCTGCATCATTATAATAGTTTTTTTCCCCAGTGGAATTGAGATGGGGTAACTGGGGGCCATTTGCATAAAGAAAACTCATTATCCAACCAATCTGAAGGGTTCATGTTATTTTCCTGTTGGATATTAGCCACTTTTAAATATTTATTTAAATCACACCAGTACATGACTGTTTTTAGGTTTAATCCCTTGTGGTACTGGAGGTTTTATTTTGCGACCAATTAATGTTTATTGATTTTCTTAATATCTGAAATCCTCATAATTCTAAAATAAGAAAATTATTTGAAGTAACCACAAATCTCCTTAACCTTTGTGCTCTTGCTTTTTAATGCTTGGAGTTTTTTTCGTTCTGATCTGTGAAGACATTTTCTGGAGATACATGGATTATAGTTTGCCTGATTACTTATTTTTGTAAATCTTTAATCTACTGCTACTGAATTTTGTTAACTTAAGCTTGTGATTTTGGGCTATAAATAAAAAAATCTTTCTATATGAATTTAAAATATTGTAACATTAAAATCAGAGGGTGAGCTGTCACCCTCTGCATCACTGAAAATATGAAACTATAGTAAAGCCTTATAGATTATTGGACAAAATTATCTGTAATTAAAACCCCCAGACCCTTAGTTTTAGCATAATTCCTCAACTTTCCTGAAGACCCCCGTGACAGATTGACATAATTTGACTCTTCTAAGGATAAAATGGAGTATTCTTGCTATAATATGTTCGACATTCCTGTTATCTGCTGAAGGTTTTCCACGTTCAAAAAGTAGCAGTCTGAAGAATCCGCTAAGAATCCGTGCCTGAAAGGAAAATTCAGCTTACTTTTCCACTTCAATTTTTCTTTCAGTTTCACTATGGGAATCGCCTCAGCGTGACCGGCGATTCCCAAAGTGAAACACCACACTCTGTTATCAAAGAAGCAGGGATTACGCTATGCAACCCAGTGGTCTTCTTCACCTCTGTAACTTCTTCTTCACTGAATATTGTTGTTAGAGAGAGATTGGATCTTCATTTTCCAAATGACCGGTCACTGCTGTCTCTGACTTTCTTGAACAACAGCCTAGTATATTTGGTGACTTTAATAAACTAATTTCTGGTTTTCTCAGTTCCTAATATTGGCATGAGAGTAGAGTGGTTTGGTCTGGCAGTCTGCCAGGCAGTAGGTAGCTTTTATGTTATTTTTTTTTAATTAGCATGATGGACAGACACGGTGCAGATGTAAGCAGAAAAGTGAATATAATTACATAATTAGGCTGTAAACAATAAGGCGTCTTATCATGAGTGTATAATCTTGTCAAAAACAATCTTTTCAATTCTTATTTTTTTGTCTGTTGATTGAAATGAAGGTTTCTTTGAAACGCTATTGCTGTTTCATTTATTTTCTGTGTTGTATAACTTAAAGAAACATCCTTTTTAATCATTGTATGACTCAGGACAACTAGACTCTTCATTCACTACAATAGATGGCCTTTTACTTTCCCTCATCTCAGTTTTCTTGTCTCCTTATTTCAGCTTTTTGAAAGTCTGCGTATAATTATCTAGCTTTGAATTTTTTTAAAATTTCCTTTCTGCATTTAATTTTCACCTCCTCTCCCCCCCCCAGTGGGTCTGAAACCTGCCATGAAGAACCAGACTCTGCCAGTCGATTTTGGGATGAGCTTTCTCACGTCGGCCTTCCACAAGGTCTTAAAGTCCAGTCTCTGTTTGAGTCAGGTAGGATTGGTGATAACTTAAGTTTTTGAACCAAGCATTTTTTTGTTCTGTTAATGCAACTTTGTATTTGAACCCCATTTGATTGCTAGTTTTTGCCTTAGAGGTATTTATTCTTATATTTTATCACTTGAAATTTTTTAGGGCAATGTTGGGCACATCAGAGTTGTGCCTTGTGGTCTGACGGTGTTTGTGAGGGCGAGGGACAATCTCTTCTTAATGTGGACAGAGCCATTGACTCAGGGAGCACAAAGGTAAGTGGAGGGAGAACATCTGTAGACTAATGGGTGTTAACACCATCTTAATGCGCCAGGGCAGCAGGGAGGGAATGCTTCATTGAGGCACAGAAAAGTGGCTGGATCAGGCTGACTGGTAAAGGTCAGAGAGGCAGCGTGGATCTCTCAGCTGTGAAATGGAAAAGGTCATGCCACTCTGCAGCACACAGCTCTTGTGGCTGTGTCTGGTAGCAGTGTTACTGCTCAAAGTTCTCTGATTGTTTGCAGCCCATCGGTCCAGCAGCTGAATAGCAATTCTGCCATTTGATCTCTACTGTGGCTATTTGTTCACACTCATGGAGTTGGCGGACAGTAGAAGGTGTTTTAGATTTTGTTGTTTTGCTCTTAAAGCTAAAATCCAGATTCATACTTTTTTCCAGAAATGTTGAAGGATCTAAACCATCCTCCCTTTTTTTAAAGTCAGTATTAGTCACAATCTTTAATGAAGCTGATATAATTATTATGCTTTTGCAGACAAAGACTGTTTTTACGAAAAACTATGTTATTTTTCTGTCTCCACAGCACTGTGCATACTGTAAGCGCCTTGGAGCCTCCATTAAGTGCTGTGCAGAAGGATGTGCTCAACTCTACCATTACCCCTGTGCAGGGGCAGCTGGAACATTTCAAGATATTAGAAGTCTTTCACTCCACTGCCCAGAACATATTGAATTGGCAATTCACAAATGTAAATTAAGAAATTGCATAATTAGATAAAGAATATCATGTGCTAGATACTTACTGATGTGCCTGTTGTGTTTGGTTTGATAGTTGTAGACGATGTAAATTGCGTGCTGTGCGATAGCCCAGGGGACCTACTAGACCAGCTCTTCTGCACCAGTTGTGGTCTGCATTACCACGGGATGTGCCTGGACATAGCAGTGACCCCTCTAAAAAGGGCAGGTTGGCAGTGCCCAGAGTGCAAAGTCTGCCAGACATGCAAGTGAGTCACTTTAACCTCCCACCTAAATGAAGCCTTACAAAGAATCTGTCTCTTTCACTGGTGGTCCTTCTTAGTTTCTGCACCGCTCCCAGGCATGATGCACGTTGTTTTGTTTGCCTCTGTGGCTTGTGAAAAACTAACTGGGCGTTTAACCCTGAAGCTTAATTCATGTAACCTCTGACCTTTATTTAAACTGCCCATTGAGGCTTAAGTCTTATATTTGTATAGAAATCCCAAATGTTTAAGTGTTTAGCACACTTTATCATATCTTGTACAATAAACTGTCAATTGCACAAGATTCAACATTTCCTGAAATTTTGTATTAACATTAAGCTTGTAAAGAGCCAGCCAGCCATTCATTAATGCTTTGTACTGCAAGTTTAGAATAGAAATATACCTCTATTGTCCTGTAGTGGGGAAATGCAGGTGTACAAACAGTAAAATGATGGGTAAATTGAAACATTCAGATTCACTCAAAGAACGTATAACAACGATTTCAGAAGTAAGAGGTTCCATAGGTAGGGCACATTTAAA
This sequence comes from Girardinus metallicus, assembly GCA_903067095.1. Lineage (NCBI taxonomy): Eukaryota > Metazoa > Chordata > Actinopteri > Cyprinodontiformes > Poeciliidae > Girardinus > Girardinus metallicus. Next base: position 36,045 of record CAEGAE010010711.1, read on the forward strand.
GCATAAGAAAAAAACACTGTGAAGTTACATTCAGATATATATTAAAAGAAACGTGAAATCGAATTGGATAATTTAAAAATGAAATGTACAAACTTCTTGTATATTTGTGCATAAAAAACGGCAAACTAAAATGTGCAAATAATAGGATATAAACACTTTCTGATTCAGTTGTTTAAAAATTTGCAACAGCAGGAATGTAAACAACTTTTTCAGATTGTTGGAATCAGTGATGTTGATAAAGTCTAACAGCTGCCGCATACAAGATCCTGCAAATATCTAGAGCAGTATTTCTGTATTCATGTCTTCCAAAACTAGTGTTGGCATTTGTCTGTTGTTGTAACTGTTTGTGTTTCGACCTAAAAATCATACTAAAGCGGCACATACTCACAATGACCATGCAGATCATGTATACCTGACTTTAGTGAAGTTTTGAAATATGACTCAGTGAAAGAAAATACTTTGAATCTGTCAAAAAGTTCTGATTAGGACCTCTCAAATCTTGCACAATATGACTTCACACTTTGTTTTCTGTATTTCCTGTAGGAACCCAGGAGAGGACACTAAAATGCTGGTGTGTGACATGTGTGACAAAGGCTACCACACCTTTTGCTTGCAACCGGCTATCGACTCTTTGCCAACCAATGGGTGGAGGTGTAAGGTAGGAGTCATCCTAAACTTCTCGGTCCCCTGACTGATAATAAAAAAAGTTATTTTTAATTGTGACATAACTGTAATAAAAGCAGTGAAACTTGATGCTCAGTGTCAGAGTGGGAAATTATTGTGATTGATTTAAATAATCATTTTTACATAATGGCACTCCATTTTCCTCTTTTTTTTTTTTTTTTTTTGTCCTCTTGCAGAGTCATGTTGTGTTCAGTGTGTGTGTAGATGGGAAGAAAATAAATACACCAAGGCTCTGTTGCTGGGTAGAGAGACTTAGACCCAAAGGAATATGCACATTGTGTGTGAAAGACATGACTCGGAGCAGCTGATCCCTTAAAGCTTTCAGTTCAGCCTCAGCGCCAAAAGATAGTACAAAGTGTACTTGCGTGTACATGCACAAGTGTTGTGTTGGAGTAGGTCACAGAGAAGGAAGCAGCGGGTGAAGAGTTCCCCCACATTTTGGCTTCTGTGCTTGACTCAGCACAGAACCATGCAGCCAACACAAATCGTTGATGCTCACATCTCCTCAGCTTGAGCGCCTGTCTCCATATGTGTGTCAGTTTTGTTCTGAGTTGTGTGGTCTTTCTGACATGCAGATCGAAAAAAAAATAGTCATCTTTCCAGTTTATTGCTATGCGATGTTCTTCTGACGTCGTCTTTGTTGAACTGAGTTGCAGAATTTTTTCTTTAGAAAGAAAAAAAAAAACATTGTCGATCTATGTGGGTAGTTGGTCTTATAAACTGCAAACTCAGTTGTGTGATTGGACATTTCATGAATAAGCTTTAGGTGGATGTTAAAAAGAAATTAGATGTTTTTCAGAAAATATTTTCTGAGAAACCTCTTATTTTCATCATTGGCATGTTTTACACATCAAATTTAACATAGAGGCTTAAAATCTGTGCGATACATTTTTGAGCTTCAAATGTATCTTGTCTCCATATTCACACTTTTATGTTTAGATTCCTCATTCTCATGGACAATAGCAAAAAATGCTGTGCCTCATTCCCAAGCTTTAACTCCCATTTTCCTGAAAACGTTTTATTATAAACCGTTATTGGAGGTTTAAAACAGCAGCTTGTTGCTCTTTCCTATTTTCAGTCTTTCTTTCAACTAGTCTGTACTTTTTGATGTGGTGCTTTTAAGTGAAATAAATAGTTAAGATTCAGCATAAAGCAAAAACAAATGGAAATGAAACTATTGATAGAATTAAGGGAGTTAGGATTAAATAATCCTTGAATATATTTATTAATGAAATGACCCCTCTATTTTTTGTACTATACTTGGTCTAAATGGCTCTAGCATATTATGCCACTTTTTCCACAGAACTGCAGGGTTTGCATCCAGTGCGGAACACGAACCAGTGGACAATGGCACCACACCAGTCTGTTATGTGAGAACTGCGTCCAAAACCAGGACCCCGCTCTGTGCTGTCCGATGTGCTCCTGCATCCTGGACCCTGAGCATCACAAAGACTTACTACTCTGCCAGACTTGTAAAAGGTAAGAAAAAAAAGTGCTTAGCCTTTTGCTTACTATTTGTGTAGAAATATTTGTTGAACAATCCTGTGAATTCCTTTGCACTCCTGTCAGATGGCTACACCTGGAATGTGAGCGTCAGAACTCAGGCCATGGAGAAATCCACCCCAGGGAGGACTATGTTTGCTCCAACTGCAGGTCTCCTGCTGCAGAGCGGGCGCTGGAGGCAGAGGACATGGACATTGGCCCAGAGCTCAGTCCTCAACCAGCCCCCATGCACATAGACTCTGAGACTGGCCTACCGCCGGCTCAAAAGCACAAAGACCTTGAACCTGGCGTTCAGCTGTCCCCTGAAATGCACAATGATCCCAAACCGGAATTACTCGCTGTTCCATTACACTCTGATCCAGAGCCTGCTCAAGCCACCGTCCAGGAAGAGAAGTTGTCCATGCCAGACCAAAAGCCTGGTGGGTCTTTGTTCAAAAGATTATACACACTTTAGTCTCTGATCCTCTCTATCTTTTTCTTCCTCTCTCTTTGTTGATCAAATAATCTTGAATTTGTATAAGATAAGCCCAAAAATTGTTGCGTTTTTGAACATGTTGAACAATGGCTGCATCATACACCAAGCTTCAGCTTGTGTGCTTGAAAATGAAACCCAGGGTTTGTGGTTGAGAATTTATTCAAAGAACAGCTGGCTACAGAGATACAGTTCAGAGAAATGGTTTGCCCTACCAGCCTGTACTTTAATATCAGTGTAAATGAGGTTGTGTGAAAGTTACTATTCATGAAGATAAAAGAATTGAAAGGAGAGTTGTGTGTACTGCAGCAGCACAGAAAGAAACACTCTCTTATTTTCAAGGAAACATCTGAGTGTTCACACACACTACCATATGGTGTCCCACTAATAGCAGGCTAAAACAGTGTTGTTCTTCATAATTCTCTGATTTTAAATTACTTTAAAAGGACCTATGATGTACAATTAAATTTTCGTACCACCTTTATGGTCTCTACTGCTTCTAGAACCAAGTGTTTAAAAAACAACTACCCATTTTCTGGCAATAAAGTAATATTTCTGGTGTCTGGAAAATGAGCCATTTAAAAGACCTCCCAATACCCATGTTAGTCAGTGGGCACCTTTCTGTTTCCTATGAACACAAGCAGAGCTAGTCAGCTTGTTTCACCGCTGTATGCGCTGTAATGTGGCTGCTGAAAAAGCAAGTGTTTTGTTGTTGACTTGTTCAGTCCTTGATGGTTGTGCAGGAGTCCCCAATTATTCTGGATCTGATTCAGGGGCTAAGATGTACAGCTGTACAGTTGTACATCTGTCTGCAGCCATTTTCATGTGTCTAAAGTGCGAGTGTAAACAGAGTTTACGCTTCCACTGCTGCTGTGTGGCCAACAGTAACTTATTTACATAAGAGACAGGAGGCCCTTAAACAGCTCATTATAAATGGAGGTCAAAATGGGTAGAACTGTGCAAGTGAAATCTCGTTATGCGAGAATGAGTTTGTGAAAAAATGTAATGTTTTGTATAGCCTGTAGGTCTATCCCAACTTGTTTAAAAGGAAGTATAATAGGTTCCTTTTACTCTATAGGGGTGCTGGGATGAATTGACTTTGAGCAAGAATGAAAGATTTGTCTTCTGTATTAATTTAAGAAACACGTAAGTAGTAAATGTCAAAAGTGTAGATTTCAGTTAAACCGCTAAGTAGTTTCTCATTAAGGTAAAGTCTACCTGTATTTTACTAGATAATGACATCTGACAAACCTAGCTTATAATTTTGGGAAATTGAACACAGTCAAGATTTATACTTTTTTTTTTATTGACTTGTACATGGATGTTCAATTTTTGTTAGAAACCCACATGCCCATAATCTCATTTGGACCAAGAGTCATTTCAGAGTTGCACTCATTCCAAAACTAAGACCAACACCTTGACAGTACATTGCACTGCAAGTGAGGTCAGCAAGGACTAAAGTGCAAAATTCCTCCCCAAATATGTACAGCAAGGTAGGTTAGGGATGCCAGTGGCAGCCCACTATCCTGCCCACTCTTGTTGAGGCAGCCCACTCAACTGACTGTAGAGAATGGATGAGAGTATTATGATTATATCACGGATCCCGTCTGCTAACCTGCCTTGAAGCAATGCTGGCTCATTCATTACTACTCACACAGTCTGTCTACTTGTTTTGTACACTAGGCACAGATGCTCACTCTTTTTCTACTTCTGGTCATTTACAATCCCCTTATTAGATTTGGCTGGAAAAGGATAGATTTCCCCGCTTTTCCTTGTTTGAGATATGTTAGGCCTGTTTGGGCCATCTTAATTAAGGAGGATTTATTTTGCAAGTGTTTATCATACTCGTTCAGCCAGATGAATTGACCAGTTCATCACATCAGCTGTCTCCTTCCTCAAGCTTCTTGGTTTGCTGTAATTTTGGCCCACTCCTCCTCACAGAAATGGTGCCACTGAGTTGGGTTTGCATGCTACTTTGCTCACACACCCACCTTTTAAACTTTGCTCCTAAATTTTCTATGGGATTGAATTCAGGGCTCCAAATCATTAACTTTGTTGTTCCTAAGCCATTTTCTAGTGAATTTAGTGGTGTTTGGGGTCATTGTCTATTTGGAAGAAGCATTTCTGCAAAGCTTTAACTTTCTAACTGATGTCTTGAAATGTTGCTTTAATGTCTTCACACACTTTCCTTATGAAAAGCACCCATACAACATGATGCTACAGCTCCTGTCCTTCACAGTCTGGATGCCATTCTCAGGATTCCATTTTTCTTTTGTTTCGGCCAAATACTTCACAGGACTTGTCTCCAAAAGTTAATGTCTTTGTGCCTCAGTGGATTCATAACAGTAATCAAGTTTTTTATGTTCAGAATGCCATAACAGCTTGCTTCTTTCTATGTGGCTTTCCATATAGGTACAGGATTAATAATGTGAAAAATGTCAGCTACAGCCAACATCTTTTGTTTTTTGTTCTGGGGATTCAAAGAGTCTCTGGGACTCGGAACACGACTCCTCAAACTTTAAGATGGCGGATCATTTCCCATTGTGTTTATTCTTGCATAATTGCTGGAACAGATAAACATGGCAACTTCAAGTATCTGGATATTTGTATCCAAGGATGAACCAGAGTTGTGGAGGCACACAATTCTCTACCTAATCCCGGCTGGTTGCTTTTAATTTTTCCGTGATGTCACACAAGAAAGTGGTGCATTTGAGGTGTTGCCTTAAAACACATTAAAGTGTGCCTCCAAATAACCGTTGTGGTCTTAGAATTAGTCATAAAATCATAATATCAACTAGGCTTTCTCAAATTGTTTAAAAGCATGGCCGTGTTACTGTATGTAATCTCCTGACATTTAGCAAATAGAAAAAGTTGCATGACAACATTTAAAACATAACGGACTACAATAAAACAGTCTTTTGCTATGAAAACCGTGATGTTGTGAAGTTCGTTGGCATTTGCTGTATTGCGCAGTTCCACTTTAGGCCACACTTTCTTGTAATAGTCTGCAAATTTTATTTTATATTAATCTGCTTAATAACACACCAGGCTCGTCAAACTGTAGTGACGACATCACAGAGTGTAAATGGTGTATTTTGACGTTCTATTTTATCTTTACTGTTTACCAGTATCCAATATTTATATACTCTATGCTCTCTAGAAATAGCTTTCTGGTGTCCTTACTGACGAATAAGAGAAAAAGGTACAACTGTTTAAATAGCTATTTGTGTTCTCTTTATCTGTGCAGTAAGATTTAAGTAACTGAACCAATGCTTTAGACTAATTTAAATGTTGTTTGTATCAGATGTAATCAACTAGCAGTGTAATTTTGACTACTGTAGAGATACTACTGGTGTTACTCACAATGTAAAAATCTGATTCTCGCTCATGCAAAACCTCAGTTGTATCACTATAGATGGAATTTAATATGACATTAAACAAGATAACAGCTGCAATTATAACTCGTCTGGCATAGACCCAAATGGGTACTTTAATAAAATTCTTTATTTGAGCTGTTTGACTGCTAGTTTTAGCACCGCTCCAGGTTAATCGATGTTTAATAGATGCTATTAAATCTGCCCTGCATGTGCAAGTTAGTCCTGACTTTAGGATTCTTTTTGCAGAGTTTTAGTTATGTAATAATCTAAACTGTTTAGTTTGCTTATTCAGTGAGTAAAAAATATTGGAAAGAGTTCATTACAATGAATGTGTGTTCAGCTTAGTCAATAGCTGATGGCAAGAGATGGTTGTAGGCCCATCTTCCTAATTTACTTTCCGGCATGAGCACCGGATGAGCACCTGCAAGCTGCACAGTCATGAGCCCAGAACACACAGACCCTGGGATGTTGGTTGTCATGGTTACTCCCTTCCCTGGCATTGATGCGTAGCAGGTGCATGCGTGTGTCAGGATCAGTGTGACATGGGAACTTGTGGATTGAAATAGTGGGTGCCTCCTTAAGACTAGGCTGTCTGTACTGTCAGATGCTGTCTGGCAGAATATTGGCTCGATGTGTGGATCCCTGATAGCCAGGGATGACTGGTTCTATTCATACAGCACAAGTTAAATGAATTGATAGCTTTTAAACAAAACAGACATGGGACATAAAAAAACTAGAGTAAGGGCACAGTAGTCACCAGTTTGTTAAAAAGCAAAACAATGATTTCAAGTGCATTCTGACCAGTGGCCTCCAGTAGCAACCAGTTGCACGGTAGTTGCTTCTGTCTGAGGTAGTTTCTATTTTTTTTTTTTTTACTTTTCTATTGGTTATTGTGGGTGTTATCCCTCTCCTTAGGATTCTTGTCAATAATAATGAGACCTTCACCGATCAGAGATTTTGTGCTAGATTCTCATTGATGTTTTTGTAAAGCTCTGATGGACTAAAATCAATTTAAATCAATTTTGATTTCTCTTGAAGAACTACGGAGAACAATAGTGTTTTCTACAGTAAGGATAAGTTAAGAATTCGGTGATTAATTACTTGTGTTGAGATCACAGTGATTTTATAGTGTCTGAGAGCAGTCAGTGTTCCGCAGGATTTCACTAATATTTCAGGACAAAGATTTAAAAAAATGTAAGAATTATTGTTTTATAAGTTTTTTAGCAACTTGCATCAAATAGCTACCTTTAACACAGCAACAGCTTCTACATTAAAGAGTCCTGTTACCAGAACAATTTGGTACCTCCAGCATGTGGTGCATTCACTGATTGGAAAATAATTGGATTTTTAGTGTTCAGCCTGTGGATCATTCATCAGGGCTAGTTAAGGCGGTGAAAACCTAAAACAATTCCTTTCATTTGCTTGCCTGTTGGTAATTTTCTACAATATGCTATTATCCTGTCGCTGAAGTATTTTTGTAAACTAATAAGTGTGTTCCTGTTTCTCTCTTTAGAAGCCCAAGGAGGAGCAGATGCTGTTGAGATGCAGGGTACTGAACCTTCTGTCAACAAAATTACAGCAGAATTCAACCCAGGTTTGTAGATTTCGATTTAATTTATTGCAAACATAACTGATTTTACAGCTGAAAGTGTTGTTGGTTTCCATGCCCATCAATTGTCTTTTATTTGTAAATACTATATTGAATACATTTATGTTCTTAACACCAACTTTTGTTTACTCTTTTACAGAAACAAAACCAGCAGCTAGACCCCAGCTCACGTCTCCAGAAAGTTCAGTGTCATTGTCATCTCCGAGCCAGGAACCCTTTCTTGTCCAGCAGCCCATTGAGGCGCTACAGACGCAGGATATCACATTGCTAATCAAGCCAGCAAATACAGAGGCCTGCCCTGAGCAGGGCACGGTCGACCCCAGCACAAAGGATTTTAAGGCCATCATCTCAACCACCAAAGAACCAAGTACTACATCAGTAACTTTCATGGAACAACCAATGGAAGTCGCGCTGCACCAAACTTCAAGTATGGATGTAGTGAAGGCTTCTTTCTTGGAAACTGCTCCTAAACAACCTAACAAAGAGAAGAATGAGGGTGTATTTCACATGAACTTGGCAGAGACTGTTAAGCCTTCAACTTCTAGTAGATCAGAGGAGATGAACTCTACACTGGACAGCAAGCCCAATGTGTTATTTCCTGGTTTGTCTTTAGAGGAGAAACCCGTCAAAACAGCTGTGGAGAGATTGGCCGAAATGGTCTCCTCTCCCTCACACTCTTCTCCTCTGGCCAGAGGGATGCCTCTCAGAGACCCTTCACAGACCCAGATCCTACCCACGCTGAGCGACCACAGCAGTATAATACCAACAACAAACCTCATACCGTTCACACCGAAGATTGGCATGGGAAAACCGGCCATCACAAAGAGGAAGTTTTCTCCTGGGAGGCCTCGGGTCAAACAGGTATGACGCCAAACTGCTAATTGTTGAGATTACTACCATTCATTGGCACAGTGGGAATCACTCTCCCCGATTCCCTGTTGCAATTCAGATAAAAATTAATAGCAATTTTAATAGGTATCTGCACCTAGTTTACTACCTCTTTGTGTGTTAACTCTGGGTCATGCTCTTTGAAACATGATCAGAGTTTTTCTGTCACTGGTTTCTGTGTGATTGAAGTAGCTCCAGGCTTGGGATAACAACTTGTTTGTTTCTGTCTACAACATTATTTTACCTTTTACAGTGCCCTACACAAGTAAAGCACAAAAGTGGCTATTTTTCTACTCCCTTTGTAACACTGCGTTTAAAACTATGCTAGAAGGGCAGACTTTTTTTTTTTTTTTGTTTGTGTAAATCCCTATTACACAATAGATGGAGGTTTTGTGGATTGAAGATATTTTCTAACATTCCCTACTGGTATCCACCTCAAACGTCAACATCATCTGTCTTTCTATTCATCTCATGATCATGTCATAAACATGCATTGTGTCGTTAAGTCAGAAACAGCAGTAGTAATTACTTTTATTATTTACATAGTATACTATGAGTGGCTGAGGGAGATTAAACACCAAATATTCAGATTATTTTGATATCGGAGTCCTAAGTCTGCCTCACAGAGAACGTAGAATTTTCTCAAAAAATATTTGGAATTTAATTGTGCCATTGGCTGCTTATATGTTATAAATGACACAAGTGCAAGAGAGCTAGTTCAGTTGAATAAAGTTTTTTTTTTTCTAGCGGTAGTATATCTTAACTCTTAAATAAGCATTGCAGGGCTCAAATTAATTTATTACACCCAGTATGGGAAAATCTTTTCTAAAAAGCATAAATCAGTCTCTTTAGTCAAGCATGGCTAATGCGCTGATGTTTTGCTGTGCGAATGCAGCTGCTTGTTTGTCAGCATGCCAAACATACGATTGCCATAAAGAGATGTAACAGGTCTATTTCCCACCCTTTTCTACTTTATAATGCCACGCTAATGCTAGTAAATTCTTCTGTATAAACTGCAACTAACACATTCGCTTGTCCAAGTTTTGCTCTTTAAACTAGGCGCATGGAAAATGAGGATTAGCTTTAACTCATCTTGTCACTTAATAACTTGTAGATGTTCTGGCTTTTAAGATCCTCCCTTAAATGAATGTGTATCGACTTGATCTAAAGTTACTACATGAGAACCTCACCACATTTCTTTAACATCCTTCTTTGTATGTTTTGTTTTTTTTTTGCCAGCTTTGTTTTTAAGTTGCTGCATTTTGTCGCCCTCCTCCCTCCCTCCTCTCTCTCTCACTCTCTCTCACCCTATCACCCATCCCTTCTTACCTTAGGGTGCATGGAGCCCCCATAGCAGTGTGTGCTCACCCTTTTCCTGGTCACCAGACCAGCCAGAGGGTTGGGACCCAAGGACCAGGCAGTCTTATGGCAGCCCCGGTTGGAGCATCAGAGTGGTAAATACAGTGGCTCACCAGAGATGGCAGGGCAACAGCTGCCCTCTCTGACCGTTTTTATTGTGATGCTCGCTCTCTGAGTATTCCTGAGCTTCACTGGTCTATAATGCAGCCAGCAATAAATGATGCCGTACACTTTGGAGTAAGAAGAGGCATAAGAAATTTTGTTTACTAAAAATGTGAGGAAGAAGATTTAAAATATTTGGAGTTGAATTTAGTGAATAAGAGTAGTAGGTTTTTCACAAAATATTATATAATCACTTTAGCACTGAATTCAGACTGCCTTTGTCAACTATACACTGTCATGTTTTCTGTAGCTCCTTTTTAAACAAGTGTAAAAAGTAATACACTCATTATATATCTCTACTCAGCATTAAGCGAAAAAAAAAACAACCTTTGTCTCATGCTACTGACAAAAACAGAAAAGTCATTGTTACGGTTATAATAATAACCATAACATTATTTGTCATTTAGATACATAGGCAGAAGCAAAAATAACTTATGAATATCAATTCAAAATTATTTCATATTTCAAGTGCTGACTGTACAGAATTTGGTTTCCTGTATACTGTTCTAGATGTTATATTTTAGCACAAATATAGCAAGTATGTATTAGTTTCTGTCTGGGTTATCTTTCCAAGTAGCCAGTCTGCTGCTGGCGTGCTTAACAAGCATACCTCATACCTTGCCAAGTGTGGTGTAATCATTTTTTTGTATTATCTATAAGAGTCAGATTTTTAATGTTGACATTTTTCTTAAAGTTGGTAAATCTGTTGGATACTTCATTCAGCACAGCTGCCTGCTAATGTGCAGCAACAGGTGGGACAGGGCAGTGCTGTGTTGCTAGTGTTTCATACAGCTTGAGAAAACCTTTGGGCCTTTTTTTATTAAAATGTTTAACTGTAAGAATGGTACAACATTTTGGTGGATTTTAGACGGTTTCCTTTTTAACCTTTCTCAAAAGAATTTGGGAGAGTTCCAGTTCAGGGTTAAATGAAGTTGGGTTGTCAAAAAGAACATTTGAAGTATGTGGCCAAAATGTGTTTTAGGAAAGGTTTTTAGGAGATTCAAGCAGATGGAAGTTGTCAGTCTTGTCAAGCTTTCGAACCCCTGCGGGAAATCTGCCAAAGGCACTATGAAACCTGTACAGGAAGAACCTGCCTTCACTTTCTTAATCGCTCTGTATTATGAACTCATTTTCTAACAGACATGTAGATCAAGGAGCTTCACACAACCAAGACTCAGCAACAACAAAAAAGATTATCAGCATTAAATAGGCATTAATTTATGGTATGTTACGTAGTGACTTTTTGCTAAATGTAAGAAAAATATTGTGTTAACTATGATTTAAATTTTTATTCGTTCATAGCTTCTGCATATTGTTGAAGGATATATCTTGAGCTTCCTCGAACCTTAAATTTGATATGCTGTAAAACACATTATTGCTTTTACTGCCAGAATGTGTTCAATGTACAGTTTAGTGGTGGAAATGTATGACGTTTCTGGTCATTTTTGGAAGAATATGGAGAGAGCTTGCTTTTGCGGTTTGTCTACCTGATAAGTTATGCAGGCTTGACTTGTTGCAACAGCCTTCCCTTTGGTGATCATGTCAGGGGGAAGGGATATTGAGTCGTCTGTGGGAGTCCAAGGTGCAATAAGAGTGTTGGTCTATTTTACTACTGAATACAAATGGCTGTTAACGGTCACCCAGTATTCATTTAGATTGCTGTTTGCAAGAATTTTGGTTGTTTGCAACAGTTTAAGACCACAAACTGGGAAAAAAAAATCACCTAGCAATGATAGCCTTCTCATTTGAGTTACTCACTTTTTACTCAGTTCTTTTTTTTTTTTTTTTTTTTTTTGTCAAACCTAACTCCTACAGAAAACCAGCAGGTCAATCTGAGGACTGAGATGATAATAGAAGAATGTTGATTTTATGTCAGACAAACTGTTTCTGCTGTTTTAGCTCATTATCCTGCTGAAAGACCGTTTTCAGTTTCTGGCAGAGGACACCAGATTTTATTTGAAATTGCGCTTTAGAGGCCATTAGATGTGGTGTGTATGAGATTATGTGAATATAATGAAAAATGGTATTTATGCTAAAATCGAATGTAAAAATCAATTTACTAATAAACATGTTCTGATTGATTTAGTCAAAACGAAACATGGTTATAATAACGGATGTAACATTTGTTTTAGTTCCACATAGATTGAATGTGTTGACGTTCACTGTGATTAAAAGGTACATTAGAGGTTTCATGTACTTATTTTGCCTTTTTTCCTAAGAGAAATTACAGAGAATTGGAAGAATAGTGCAAATTATAGGATTAATGCTTGCTACATTTAGTAGAACATTTGTTAACAAATGTGCTTATTATTATGTGCTCTGCTATTTTACTGTATAGAATAACACTACCAGCTATTTTTTTTCTGGTTTATTAGCCAGAGTGGGTTTATTAGCTTACCTTAACTAAGTTTGCGTAGCTTCCTTCCTTCCTTCCTTCTCCCTCCCTTCTTTCCACTCTTACTCCTTTTCTTTATTTTCTCCCTTCTTTTTTTTACTTTCATGTATAATGACTGGCTACTGTAGAGAGACCTCCACACACTCATAGTGAACTCAGAAAGTGAACCTTTATGGCTATTTGCCATAAAGGGCTGAGAACAGAGAAAAACTTTGATTTTTTTATTTTTTTTTAAACATCTGTTGTTCCTACACAATATTTTTTACATGTGAAATGCTGTGTAGGAACAATGGCTTTGATATATTGAGAAGATCCAGTAAATATTTTGCAGTTCTAATTTGAAGAACAGTTGCTGCCTTCGTTTTTATTGAATGCAGAAGCACAGAGTGGTGTCAAGTTAACATTAGGTTTGCTTTCTTGGAACCATATAATATGTAATATCAGTGTTTAATATTGATTTAAATGTGTCACCCTTCATAAATACATTTTGTTTTTATCCCCTCACCATGACATTCATGTCTCTTGTGAACCATTATTGCCTCGGTCAATCTGTGAAATGTGTAATTTTAGCATGTAGAGCAAATATGTATTGAAGAATTGTCCAGTCGCTCCTTTATCCCATCAATGAGTGAATTCTCAGCATAACAATTTGCATATATAATGCTGTCCTAGTTTGACAAACCTCAGTTGTTACAATACGTAGTCTCTTAAATGAACTAAAAATGAAGCTGTTGAGCTCAGAAATTGTATATTTTTTGTCTAGCAAACCTTCTCCAGAAGAAGCATCTTGGTTAATAGTTGCACCTTTAGCTAAACCAATTGGGCATTCAGCATCCAAAGAGGTGTTTCAGAAAAGAAGCAGGCTTTTGTAATCAGACTGAGCTTGGGCTTGAAGTTTTGAGTTTGTATGACAATGAATTGTGATTGCATGGTTCGACTGAATTGGCCATTTTGTGTTTTTGTTTTGTTTTGTTCATCTGCAGGGTCGAGGATCAGGCTTTCCTGGTAGGAGGAGACCGAGAGGAGCAGGGCTGTCGGGCAGAGCTGGACGGGGTAGAGCCAGAGGGAAAAACGGAGTGAGTCCCAGCATCAACCCTGGGGTATGATATTTACGAGATTGTTTAAATACTTCGTTTAGCAAACGACAGCTATTTTATAAGCAATGATGATGTGTATATCAAAGGTTGTGGATTTTCAGTTCTACAGCAAAGAAAAATGACAGTATTATTTCACAGTCATAAAATATTTTTAAAGCCTGCGCTCTCCCATTTATATGTTCATTTTTTGTGTTTTTTTTTCCTTCTTATTTGCAGATCACTGCAATAGAAACACAATACCCACTCAAAGAAGAGGAGGAAAATGCGATGCACAACACTGTCGTAATTTTCTCCAGCAATGACAGTTTCACGCTAAAACAGGTTTGTATGTGTGCTCATCTGTTTTGTGCACATTCTGATTTTAATTTGAAATTCCTGACCATGAATTTCAGTATTCACACTAAATGGCCTCGTAATAAAATGTTTGCTTAAAAATTTGTCCTCCGGAGTTTGTTTTTTTTTTCCCAACAGCACAAAAATAGAAATAATCAAACCTTGTTTTACTCTAACCTCTGAAACTTACTGGCACAACTCGGCCATTGCACTGAAATCCGTTTACTCACATCTGTCTTCCCTTTAAGGATATGTGCGTGGTGTGTGGGAGTTTCGGTCTCGGTGCAGAGGGACGTCTATTGGCCTGTGTACAGTGTGGCCAGTGCTACCATCCTTTCTGTGTCGGTATAAAGGTAAAGTTTTTTTTCCCTTTTTCATCTACTTCCTTGTTACTCTGTCCTTCTTGTTGTTCTGCCTTACCTTTCTTTTTGTCTTGTTTTCCTTCTGTTTACTTCCTCATTCCCTCATGTCTTGACTACTTTTCTTCAATCTCTTTCCTTCCTTGTTTTTGTCCTTCCACACTTCTATCTATCTCTGATTGATTTGGACTTCCATCCCTTTCTCCCCCCCACGTATCCATCTTTCTCTCATTGTGGCTTTCCTTTTAAATTTGTTTTTTGTTTCTTTTGCTCATGTACAAAGTTTTCTTTCTTTCTTTTCTTAATCTTTCTTTTCTTTTTTTGTTCTCTCTATCCCTTTTTTCTCACAGCCACACTATACGACTGCTCACTGTCGAACTATTTGTCAACAATTAATAGAAAACTTCCTATTTTCTGTAGGATAAAGATCTTAAAAAACAGCTTGCTGGGCAGAAACTACATTTCCCATGTCTTTACTGCTTTACTGCTTACAGATCACCAAGGTGGTGCTCAGTAAAGGCTGGCGATGTCTTGAGTGTACAGTGTGCGAGGCTTGTGGGCAAGCCACAGATCCTGGCCGCTTGTTGCTGTGTGACGACTGCGACATCAGCTATCACACATACTGTCTGGACCCTCCTCTGCAGAATGTTCCTAAGGACAGCTGGAAGTGCAAGTGGTGAGTAACTCTTTGATCATTGTGCTCAAATGGGCTTCAAGCAGTAAGTCTTTTAAATTAGAATTGAACTGGTGCCTTGCAGAGTCACATTCCAGGTTACTTAACTTCACTCTTTCCCAATTTATGACTATTTTTGTGATGCTTTCTTTAAGGCTAAACAAAATAATTGTTTAATTTAACATATGTGGCCTAATGTTGTTTCTTTGTTTTTGTCTCTATCCTCTTGGAAATAATTTGGACTAAATAACCATTGTTTTTCTCCCATCTCCTGCAGGTGTGTGTCCTGCACTCAGTGTGGTGCAACCACTCCAGGACTGAGGTGTGACTGGCAAAATAATTACACACAGTGTGCTCCCTGTGCCAGCCTTACATCATGCCCAGTCTGCCTGGTGGACTACAGCGAGGGCACCATCATTGTTCAGTGCCGCCAGTGTGACAGGTCTGTGTTGTTCCTGCAGAACTGTCATGGAAGGAATGCAGAACCCTGACTAACTCTCTGGAAACTATCTGAACTTCTTCTCCTCTCTGCAGATGGTTTCATGCTTCTTGTCAAAATCTTCATTCAGAAGAGGATGTAGAAAAGGCAGCAGAGAGCAGCTTCGACTGCACGATGTGCCGAACATTTAAGACCACAAAAGGTGGGAGCGTTGTGACTTAGCACAATATTTTTTTTTTTTTTTTTTTTTTTTTTTTTTTTTTTTTTAATAAAATTTTTTTTTTTTGTTTTTTTTCTTTTTTTTTTTTTTTAGAATACCCATCCTTCCTGTCCATCTTTTGTTTTGTGTTTGTTTGTTTTTT